>JABSMR010026284.1:0-16685 GCA_018902295.1 Dusona sp. PSUC_FEM 10030013
TTCCTTCAGGTAACGAGAGACAAAGAAATCAACTTGAACAGCGAACAAAAATCGACACCAAATTCAGTTAGTCTCGAAATTCAATTCTTTTACGAAAATCTCGACTCTATTCGTATATTTAATTATCATTATCGAATTAATTTTTTTCTAAATATTTGCGTGTATCAAAACTTTAACGGAATAAAAAATGAATAAAAATCTCACCGAACACGAAAGCTCAATTTATCATTATTCGGGAAGTTTTTAAAATCACTGCCTTTTAAATATTAGTCGCCGTTGAAATTTTTCTGTGACTCTGTTTCTCTTCGCTCCAGCCTCACGTTTTTTGTTGCACGAAAGAAGAACTCTGTTGCAATATTCATGAATACCGTTCCTCGAATTACTTTCGTCCGGTTTTTATTGAATTCTTGTTTTTTCGTCTGTCCTATTATTATTTTTTTCATCATTACAGAGCTGCGCTTGAACGTGTGACAAACAATCTCTAACGGGTTTTATGTGTAAAAAGTGTGTTTTTCAGACTACTGCAATGGTAGTGTGAAAAATACCCGAGTGAATTGGTGGTGAGACGGTTATAAATTTAACGGTAACGACATTATATGGCATATTTACCGCTTTGTTAAGATTTTTTTTTTTTTAATGTCCAAGAGTACGATATCCATATTTTGCTTTCAAAATGTCTGTATGAATAAAAAAAATTATTCGCGACACCTGAGCCCCCACCTCAACTCTAAGTGTTTTCTCAAAAGTTGAGACTTTTCTTATTGAATTAACATTCAAGTTTGGGCATTTGTTTGAAATGATGTTTTTTGCCCACTACTGAATTACTCCAAAAAATCTAACACTTAAATCTTCGATTACGATGCTCAAATACTCGCTTGAGTCATTCCATTTTTTTCTGAATGAATTCAAGTGCCATTCAAACTACTTTTGTATCTACTGTTGTGGGAAAAACATTTACCAATTTTTCCAATTTTCAGAATAATACTGTGTGAGGCAATAATAACAAATAACTGCGAAGTGCTCAATATTGTAATGGGAAAGTTTTCTGTGTTGCAGAAACGGCTTATTGTTGAGAGGCAAACACAAGGTATATCGGATATATCATGATATATCCGATATGTATAGTCTGCGTTCCAAAAATGGACAGAGCATTCACTGGGGGTTGGGTCACGTCTCTTAAATTACTGCATTTGCAATTTACGTTTTTCGATTATTTTCGCACCAGGGCACAAAGACGTAAAAAAGATGCTTCTGTACAATTGGAACGCTCGGTGGTGTCCCAATGATAATTCAAAAAAGTTACATATTCATACGTTCGCGTTCCATGAATATTCAATATTCACGCCTGGGGAATTTTCCATGTTTGTGTTTGTGCGTGTGTTTTTGTTTGTTTGTAGAATGCAATCAATTTTCCTACGATTTTATCCAATAGAATGTATAACATCGTGAACTTTTCCTGGTTCGAATCAATTCTGACACGAATATCGGTGTTATTTTAATTCACGACTTCTACTAATCTATTTTTGAACTTTTTGTTAATTTTTAGTCTCAGTTAAATGCACAAAGAATTAGATTTTTTTCGAGTGGTGTCTGGAATGATTATCGGTCCTCAAAAAGAGCTTTTTTTCTACTGACATCATAATGGTCCATACATAGAAACTAACAATTTTTACCGGTAATTAACCGAATGAGTAAAAAAATGAGTTAGTTTGTAAAAAGATTCTTTTTGAATTCTGAGAAGAATTTCAAAAATTTCGAGCTTTCGTAGATACTCTCGGAAGCACAATTGAATTTTTCTGATATTTGGTCAATATGCTAAATTATTGATAAACCCGTAGTGGAATGGACTCACCTGAAAGATCGTGACTTTCTTGAGCACCGAGAGATTAACATGAAGTGCAAGCTCAGTCTTGAGCTTATCCGGCAAAAGTCCAAGGGCTGTATTGATATCACCACCACCTTGTATTCTTCCTCTGGACCAACTATAGTCGTACCATCTCAAAACTCGTCTTTTCATACCACCCGAGACTTTGTGATGTCTCATATAAGTTTTTGCACCATCGAGCAATCTCTCGAATTCCAAACGATTGGCATTTCTGTTGGTGATTACGTTGCCAACCTGCCCGACTATCGTAGCAAATATGAAGACTCCGATGAGATAGCTCACTATCGTGAACACGTATCTGCGAAATTACGATGGAAAAAAAGACAGAGAGGATCAGTCGTGATGGTTTCGTTGGCCGAGTATGGACGAGCGGCCCCCGCCGGAGCCTTCCTCCTCTCATCAATATCATTGCTTTTTCATTTATTTATTTCTCAAACGCGAATTTATTGAATATTATTATAACTCTCGAATGTCATCGCTTTCTTCTTTTTTCATCTTCGTTTAAACGATTATAGTCAAAATTTATCCGGCTATTCCTCGCCCGCGCCTCCAACCTTTAATCGCGTGCCCGTATATATAAAAAAACACGTTATTCTTATTTATTTCGTCCATTAATAAAACGATTTCTATTTCAATACTAAATTACCAGATATGGTAACGAATAAACGCTTTCATCGGTATTCATGGTTTCGGTACCTGTGTGTTAAACTACGCTTTATCATCTTTTACCACCTTTTCGTATATTAAGGAAAATTGACTTCCCGTGGACAGTAACAATTATAAAAAACAGTAAAGTTTTCGTAACAACCTAATCTTTCTTAATTCATAAGAATTGCTGACGATCTTATTATTATAAGTGACTGGAAAAACTACCTTAAACAGCTGATGGTAAACTTGTTGACTCGAGGTGAAATATCTCATGTTTGGAATAGCTAAAAAAATGGTTTTGTCTAGACCTAGCAGCTAAAACTATTACGACTGAAATTGTGAAGTAAATGAAAAAGGTTAGACGGAAAGAAAGAGAGAGAGAGGGAGAGTGAAATTCCATAATAAAGGGAAATGAAAGAGAATCTGCCTTGGATCGACTGACAGTAGTCGTTGAGCTAGTCGAGAGCTCTTCTTGTTACACATATATATTGGATTAAAGTATATATATACGTATGTATCCCCGTGGGATATTTCCAGTCGAATCTCGGTGCCTCCATCCGTATACTCCCCTGGACCTGAGGGTGCAAGGAAATTCGATTTGCACCGGTTTGTATACACACACACGTACGCCGCGATTGATCGTCACACTCACTCCGAATACGTAACAGTATGTTGCAACCAAGAGATAGTCGTGTTCGCCTACAGGCAACCAGAAAGTTCGATTGAAAACTTCAGGGCCTCCCTATAAACTTTAGGGTCATGAATATGACGTGTCAAACTTCACATTTGAATTTGTAAACCAATTGTAAAAATCCACGACCAGAAAAAAGGAAGTAATCGAAAGTATTCGATCATATTTTAAAGCGTATTAATAATAAATTTTTGGGCCTAACAATTCTTAATTGCACGAAGTAGCAATTTTTTATTCGCGAAAACATGCGGTTTTGTTATTTTTTCAAAAGTTTTTAGACTTTAGAAAAGTCTAATAACTTTCGAAAGCCATGAATTTCACAGCATTTGTGTAGTCGCGTCAAAAGTCATCGAACCACAGGTCTTGAGAGAAAAATGAACTCGTAATTTTTTTTTGTAAACATAGTGTAACGTTATCGTTCACTCTCGACTTTCAGAATCTCAAAAAAAGCTGTTGAAATTTTCGTTACATTACGAAATATAGTAATAGCGACAGCGCGTTTATGATTTTGCGGAAAGGAGTTGGAAAAAAGAGTCGTTAGGCGTCCTGCCAGAAATCGCACGCCATCACTGCTCTTTTACAACGGTCATTCAATACTAACAGACACGTTTTCAGCTATTGTGTCCCATCAGATCCTGTTTTTTACGTGTCTCGATGTAGTGAAACTTTTTTAGAGCAGTGTTGGGGAAAAAAAATTCTTTACAACTTGGTTTACACTTAATTTTTTGTTTTCTGTTTACTTTTTATTTCATGGGGCCAATGACAATCACGTTCTATTAAGAATGTTGTTCAAAAACTGTCGGAGCTTCTTTTTTTCATGTTTTCACCATATAATGAAAAACTTTCATGAAAAAGCCTCCATCCGCGTAACATTTCTCATCACATATACCAAAATTACTTTTTACAATGATTTATATGTACTGCATGTGAACTATAAAAAATTGCGGGCATGAGTTGAAAGAACGCCTTAAAAAGTTAACGACATGGGATAACCTGCAAATTTCTATAGCACGAGAAGGTAAAAAAGGTTTTTGTTTAACTGCTATAACGATTTTATAATTTCAAACATACTTTTCATTGAAGATTACGTCGTTTATTATTAACGAATTTAAGATCGTAAAAGGATTAGCAATTTTTTAGTTTAAAAAATACTTTTGATTGCAGATTATGTGCTTAATTATTAATGAATTTTGTATAAATAATAATGTGAATGGATTATATAAATCCAACTAAGTAGAAGGATATATCCAGATAATAAAAAAACGTTGAGGAAGCTATAAAAAAGTACAGCTCATCAGGAAGTTTTTATGTGCAACATATTTTTTTCGTCGCTCTTCTTGTTGAGCAAAATTCCACGAGTTTGACCAATTCCCATGAAATCTTACACTCTGGTAAGTTCTGATGGATGAGAGTTCTATTGCTTCTCGGGACAGATGATACGATTAATTATATTGCGGTTGCACAAAGTGAGCATTTACCGTTTAGTAGTTTTTTCGTGTACTTCCTCGTTCGAGTGATAACAGTTCTGTGTATTTGCAACGAGCGATCAAGATACTTAAACGACTATGAACCAACAAAAAACTTTTTTTCGCACACACAAACATTTGTACATAGTGAAACGGAAGAATGTGTTAATTCGTGGTACGAAAAGAGAAGAACGAAGTAATTAATATTTTTTTTCCCCATGAAAAGTCGAGTATTTTCTTGGTCCGTTATACTTCGAACATAACTTTCCCTCTCAACGATGGGTAACCAAATTTTGATCGTATTGCTCGAGAAGGATGTTCCTATATATTCGCAGCCGTGGCTGAAGCCCCTTTTTACGCGATAAAACGTCTCGCGAAAGAGCATGAAAAATTGTGATGGTGCACTTTGTGTGTACAAAAAATTTTCGTTCGTACACGATATACAGAAAGTGTGGTAGAACCACATGTGAGTGGGTTAGTGACAAAGCTTGAGATAAATCGTCTTTTATTCGAAGCTTTAAAGAGATTTCATGAGGGCTGGGAGGAACGACGGCTCGATGCCAAAAACGTCGGGAATCGTGTCTTCAACGCTGTTTCACGATTTTTCGAAGGCTTTGTATGAAATATATATGTTCATATAGAACTGCGACGAGAACGCGATTCTTAGCCTCGAGTCACGCTCGATAACCATTCGACGTGGCAGGACGACATAGTCAACGATAAGGCTTTGTAATACGTGTTTTATTTCCAACGCGCATATACAACCACGCTGTCATGTCGAAGTAAGCCAAAACTACCACAACGATAATTTTCATGGTCCATGCATGTGTTAGACCCTCTCCAAAATGGCAGAATCCATTTAACGAGAGTGGATTCCTTCATTTTTTTTTTCTCCAATTCGATGAGAATCCTGCCGTTAATGACAAGAGGGAAGGTAGTAAAAAAAGGGGTCAGTAACATTACGACCTCGTTTAAGCCTCCTTAAAACTTATTTTAAGAGCTTACGCTGGGCAAATAAATTTATTACTCCTTAGCGAGAAAGTATTAAAACAGTTAATTACTTGGGGATCGTGGCGGATTCACTTGAAGTAGGTTTTTTACAAGATCGCTCGATAAAAATAGCTCATCAAATTTTATTCATTGAAAATATCTTCATTCTTGATTGTTTGCACGAACGTGTAGAAAAAAATATCAAATTAACTTAATTTTTCAAAGACAATTTAAAAAAATCTTCCATTTTGCATAATCGATGCACTGATCTGCACTTCAGGTTTTTTTTTTTTAATGACCAACCTATGCAGAGTGGTGTTTACTGGTACTTGATATCGTTATATTGCACAACCTTTTGAACGAAGGTTGAGAAGCTTCCTACGAGGATAATCCACGTTAAGGCAATACCATCGTTATTTCTCGTCGTGAAGTTATTCGACGTAGAAATGTCCTTTACATTAAGGTCAAAAAGTCATAAAGTAGGATAAAAACGACTGTTAATTTGTTTTTCGATAAAAAACATTCCTCGAGTTTTTTTTATGACTGAAAATAAAGTTTATTTTCTATATTTACACGGATGTGGTCTTCTCAACTACGTAACTCTGCGAGGTTGAACTCGCGTTTGATCACTTTATTTCCCTTTCCAGCTGTCCGTAATCCACCTTAAAAATTTCATATTTCAATCGCAATAATTTTAGATGACTGTCTCCTTCGACGTTATGAATGTTGGAAAAAAGTGTTTCATAAAAATTGCACTTTCGACGTCGACGAAAGCTGAGGAGAAATTTTGATTTGAGTGAAAAGAATTTTTTCAAGTTCCTTCGAATATAATTTCATTAGCCAAATGTATTGAAATTCTACATCGACTAATGCAGTAAGGGATGTAATCGCGGCTGTTGAGTCGAATGGAATTTCCATAGAAAAAAAAATTAGTAAATGAGATAAAAATGAATTTATCATAAATCTTTGTTGACACTTTCGATTACTATTCAGGTTATTTATTTAGACCGATTTTTTTTTTCATGAATTTATCACTTCAATTAAAGTTCAAATATCCAGCAGCAAAATTGATTTCCAAAAAGGAGCAGATTCTAAATTTAAATCAAGCTTTTGAAAGAACGTTGCTATTTCGGAGCTATTCGAATGTTCTTTATTTATAAAGATGAACAATAAAAATAACGATTAAAGCACTCGAATTGATATATCTCTTTGAAACTGCATACGTCATTTAAAAGCTACGGGTGTGGGAATGGAGCGAGGTATAAATTAATTAGGGAATATATCGACAGAAGCATCGGCTTCGCAGCTGTGTCGGAACGGCTTGATTACGATACCTCTCGGGGGAGGTACTGGGAAAGGTGAGCGTTAGCATGATCTCCCGCATCCTTAGGGTGATAATCTCTGTGCCATTCGTCGACGAGAGAACCAAATCGCAGGCTACCAGCCCACGTAACTTCTACATATATACGAAGTTCTCTGATGATTTCTATTCATGTATGTTACGCGTATACATAGGGATTACTCTGCTGCCATTTGATACTGGCTCTACAGTGCAGTCAAAGCTGATCTAATGAATGTTATAAATCGAGTGTTTTTTTTTTTTAGTTTCCATTGAAAACAGAAGTAAATTAACAATTTGTATTCTACAAAATATATTATTTTTTAATTCCTCTGTTAATTGACTGTTGATATTATTATTATTATTATTATTTCTATACAATCGATAATATTAATTATTCATATAGAGATATTTGAAAGTTTATTTAATATTGGTGTGAATCCTAGATAAGTGAATTTATCATAACTATTAATTTTTCACTCGAAGAGCAAAAAATGGAGCCAATGAAAATTCTTTCAAGGACTGTTCCAATATAAACGACTGTATAAGTTTAATTTGCGATACTTCCGAGATCGATCGCAACGATGCGGTTTCAGAGAAGACCTCGCTGGGAATTGTCGTTACGTACGTCGAGCTTTGCTCCTTGCATCTGAGATGCATTCTCGGCACATTGTGTTGAATAAACGACGACTGGAACGTGTCTAAACGAGATTGCAATTAAAACTGAATGCCACCAGCTTTCCTCCTCACCGTTCGAACCCCGGAGATCGAAATCATTCGCTACTTCAATCCGTATAATTTGCAATTCAAACTCTCCTCACCGCAGGAAGAAACGAGAGGAAACTTGATTGCTGATGTCCCGCGCAAAAGCTTTCCCCTGGGACATATTGGTTCGAGTAGGTACAAACGATCTTCGACCAATAAAAGGAAAAACACGAGAGAATCTTAATGGTTCCAGAAGAACGAAAATTTATTGTGTCCTTGTGTCACAATATGGAAAAATTGCAGAACTCGAGGGAATAAAGGCACAAAAACGGCGAAAAACGCTTTTAGTTCGAGGCTGATTAGTGATTATTTAGGAATTAGTAATTGTGTCAAAATAAAATACTTCGAGATTGAAATTTAGGTTTTTTTTCAACAAAACAATATTTTCTCAGCCTTCGCTGCGGATTGAGTGATGGGGATGAATCTCTAAACGCAAGTTTCGTGCTTTTGGCTCAACCTCGTTCAAAAGCCAAGCCTATACGCAGCGGGGGATCACCATGGAACAATCTCGGATGTACAACGCCGAATGGTAGATCTATTCTATATTGAGAAGCATTACTCTGGAAGCTCAACGGTAAATTAAAGCATAAATGCTGAACGGTACACTGTATAACGTAGATTTATTTATATTCAAGAATACATCTCCCATTTCGTGCAGGACCCGGTAGCGAATAATAATTCCACGTACGTTATTATATCTTCGGAAGTTACGAGCGGTCTGGGTCGATCTCCATTTTCTTCCGACAACTCGTGGTCTACCTATATAAGGCCTGGTGGCATAAGGGTTTTGTTTAAACGAGAGCACAGACAACATGCCGTGGTCGCTTTTATAGAGGTTAATAAAATGGTGAGAAGAAAACCCGCTGAGTGACCACGATGAGTGCACCAGAGAGGAACTACATGAGCTGGCAGCATTCATTTCGCGGCTTTATGTAATACCTGTACACACAACAGGATAAATGGAGAGAGAAAAACGGTGTGGGAGAAAGTTGAAGAGAGATAGAAAAATGGGGGAGAGAGAGAGAGAGAGAGAGAGAGAGGAAGAAAATCGAGGAATATCGCTCTCGCGCGAGTGTCGCGGTGGGAAATGCGGAATGCTGGAATTGCGAATTCCTCGGATGTCAGTAAGAATATATATATACTTATACTAAACTGGAAAGACGCGAAGGTGTTCTATAGTCACTAATATCGGGGGAAGCTGAGGCAGAAAGAGGAACAAGTAAAGTTGAGTGTGCAAGAAGTTACGACCATTCTGTCAACGTAATGATACCAAGGTGCGCTTCCGGGATGCCCAAAACGAATGATCAGTTATAAGATCCAATAAAAATGCTTCGTAATTTCGTCGTGCTTTTCTTTTCTGGAGGGTGTAAAAATCATTTCCTTAGAGATATTATTAAAATTTAGTCTCACGTGAACGCTTTGAAGAAATTTTATTGGTCGGATGGAAAAGTGGCTGTGAGAGAAAAATATCCAATTTTAAACGTAAATACATAATACTTCGGTACGTTTGTATTGCAAGATTTTTTGAGCAGCCATTACGAAACGTTTGCAAAAAAAAAGCAAGTCAAGTTTGGATACGAAACGACATTTCTTTCCTCTCCTTTTATTCTCGTTTCATTTATTTCCATTCCTGAATTGCTCAACAGAGTGGCGACGAACTAACTGAAATTATTTACATTTATTTCCTCGGTATGAAGCTTTCTGCGTGTACTCCCATCCTCTTCTATCGTTCTCATACGAGAGCCATTCCGTCTTCAACCGATGCACAGAGAGTGAACAAAGCAAAATGGAATTTACGGGCGTGGTTGGGTTCACGTATCTCGTAACCTTCTTCATCTTCTGTTTATATAGATGAAAGTCGAGAGAAAAGTCGTAAAGAGCGATTATACTCGTCTGGGCGGAACGGCTTTTGGACCGATTTTCATATTTATACGCAGGCTACAATATTTCAGTTTTGACAGATTAATTGCTAACGAAAAACTATGGTGAAAGACGCCCGTCGTTATGTTTGAGGCTTATGAAAATATATTCATCTGAATGAGCAAAAAATACATCAGCTCGTTAATGGACCAGCACACTTTTTCTTAACCTTCAAAACTGTGTCCCGACCTTATAATTTGATCCTCGCTTGCGATTTGAGTAACTCAGTTCAGTTTCATCCAATTTTGTTTCGCATTATTGAAAAATAGGGTATAACTCATTAATATTGACTTATTGATAATATAGTACCGTTCACCCTGAATTTCGATGATTCCGGAATTACTTGACGTTTATGTTGGCACGTAGCACGTTCGGGAATCAACCCCTCGAGGTTTGCGTGAGTTCACGAGACACATCACGTGGGTTGCACGTGCCAGAAATTCATTGATAATATATTCCACCAGTTTTGCGAACGTGAACAATCGGAACGGAATACTCACGGCTCCGGAACACACGATTCATATGCATGACACAACTTCATTACTCTGACAACTGACAACTGACTGTTCTCCCGAGCTCGATGGAACTTTCCCTGATGAACCTTCAGAAAGGTTCATCAGTGCTAGT
Source organism: Dusona sp. PSUC_FEM 10030013 (assembly GCA_018902295.1). Taxonomy (NCBI): domain Eukaryota; kingdom Metazoa; phylum Arthropoda; class Insecta; order Hymenoptera; family Ichneumonidae; genus Dusona; species Dusona sp. PSUC_FEM 10030013. Next base: position 10,332 of record JABSMR010026284.1, read on the forward strand.
TTACGTCTGATTTGTTGAAAATTAAAGTTCATTGTAATGGTTGATAGGTCACGTGGGATTTGTTGGAAATCATATTATCATCTAACATTTAATGTTTTATCCTAAAGTTTGAGTAAACTCTTTTGTCCTGTCGTACTAGGTAAATAAATGAAAAATCATTCATCACTGTGCACCTTGTAGCACCACAGATACTTATTTCAATCGAAAAAATCATTGAGGCAATAAAAGGCCCGATTTGTCGTCAGACAAGACGAAAACTCAACGAGGCATATTTGCCCTCGGAATAAAAAGATTTACAACATGTTTGTATAGGGATGAACAGTTGTCGCTGCAATGATTTTTGGTCGTAAAAAAAAAGAATAAAAGACGAAAGGAGCTATTCCCGAGAGAATACAATGAATCGATGGAATAATGGATAAGAGAAATGGCGAGGCAATCCTGTAGGAATTTTTCCATTGAGAATTAAGACCTTCACTCACAAACGTTAACTCCCTTGCCTCCCATTCTTTTTCCATTCCAAATTGCCTCGTCGTCGTTTCATGTATCACGAGAGAAGTCATTTTCACAATGGGAGATCACGTTTCGTCGTCCTCGAACACTCGTTCCAATGCGCGAATATCTTATACGCGACAACTATTTCTGTTTTCATTTCATGCATTCCTTTCGTACTGTCTTTCCCATTGAATAAAATAAATTTCAGTACTTCTAGAACTTCTAATCTTATTATATACAATTATGAGAACTTTTGCATAATTGCTAAACCACATTCAACCACAAAATCTTTCATACTTATTGACACGACATTCACTTTCCCTATTAGATATTTGAAGATGTATTATAATTATCATTCTTTTGCCTCCGAAATGTCGCCTAGAACATTTTCAAATTCTAAGTTATCTTCAGCCTTCTATCACTCTTAACCCTCTGCAGCAATTACTCATAACTAGGTTCTGAGTAATTGGCGTAAGTTTTCACTTAATTTTCGAACTTTTTTTTTGTCCCTTGGTATCAATTATGTAGTAAAGAATTCGAATGAATGTGCAATAATTAAAAATAACGAGTAATTGTGTTTATACAAATGAACAAATGTTAAAAAAATTGCTATTTCATTGCACAAAATGTAGGATTCAAAGGGTCAATTTCTGATGAAAATGCCACTTCTTTGCTGCGTGTCTCCAACAACAGCTTTGTTCCATCATATTTTCCCTCAAAGAAAAGACTCGAAGACCTTTCCTTTTAGTCGTGAAAAAATAGATTTTCAATCTTTTGTAATAATAGAGCAAGTAGCAACAAAGATATGGAGAAAAGATGATATTTCTAACTGGAATAGTGAAAAAACTGTTGTATGCCAGATTTACAGTAACACTTCCGTGGCTTTGCTGGGTCGTATATAATCGCTGATTACAGCCCAACGAGCTCGAATAGCTCGTGTCACATGTGCTACATAATCGGCATGTATATGCATGTGTATGAATGTTTCTTCTAAAACGACGTGGTATCGTCCTCCAACATGGGTGAGCATTCGCACTACACACTCGACCTACTTTCGTGAATTATACACACATACTCATGCTTATTTCTCTTTTTTCCCATTATTTTCTTTCTTTTTTCTTTCTCTCTTTCTCTTTCCTTCCTTCCCTCTCACTCTTCCATCTTTTTTCTTCTGTCTATTGGTCTGTGAAGTATTTCATCGTGTAGACATTTATACTGTACACTGGGAAGTAATAAATAGGAAGATGAGATTAATGCTTTTTTTTCTTCATAAAAAATGTCATTTTATAAAAAATACGTTCCGATTAACCCTCAAATCAATAAAACGGATATCTACTCATAGCTTTTTAGCTCTGCAATGGAATATGGATTGTTTTAATTTTCAAGTTACCAACCATGGTATGAAAAACTACTAAACATTCAATTTCATTATGGATGAAATAAAGTTTAAAATATTTCTTTTTCATTCCATTCGTTCTTATTAGGGTTGTTTCGTACAGAATAAATCCTTATTTGAACCATACACTTTTATGATCTCAATGAATCTCTTTGGTTTATGGTTTCAGAGCGCAATATTCTTATGTCTGGACGTTCGTCGTATTGAAACATTTCTTGTTGTTTCGACACTTGTTTATGATTATTTTAAAAAATTCATTTAATTTATAGGCAGAGTTTTTCTCTTCGTTATTTCTTTGCATAAAAAAAGTAGACTTGGCGACATTCATAACTGAATGTTCGTGCACGAAAAACCTGTTGGAATAAACTTAGCAATATATAAAATGAGTTCTCGTGGACCATGAATACCGATGTTGCTAACGAATTGTCATGAAAAAAAAAATGACAAATTGAACTTTTACAAGGGAAAACGGAGCGCGCGGACGGGCAGTTAATTTGATAGCCGGGAGGTTGGCTTTTGCGGTTTTTCTGTTCTCATATAAAATCGCTTTTTCTTTACTTGATTGATTCTTTTTGGGCTTGTTTCTCATCAAACTTTCGTTATATCGTTTTTTACATTTCTTTTGGGAACGATACTGATACCCTCCGTTATGATTGAACTGCAGAAGCCGGGACAGTCGGCCGCGACGAGCGAGGCTCCGTGGTTTGCCGCTCGCTATGACTCTGCCAACACAATAACAACACTCCGCTCACGAGTCTAATTCCTAAGCGAATCTAATTACCTTCCAAACGGGGACTCGAGACACTCGATGAAAAACCTGCCTACATCTACATCATTTCTTTATATGTTATATAGTGTAAATGTATTTATATATGAGATCTTTTGTGTCACTTTTACATAATCTTTTTTTATTTTTTAAGTATATTTTTCTATGCAAGAAATAAGTGGACACGTATTTCGTGATTTTTCAATTTGTCCATTTCTTTTATTTTCAGAGCCCGTACGAGATACGTCCGAGTTAGCACCTTGAAATCTTGTGATTTGATCTGATGAAAATTATCGTTTGAAGAAAAATTAATTGAAAGGAAAAAAAAATTTCTTATCGATTATATCCAAATTTTTGTTATACGTTAAAAACTTTTCAAAATTGCTATTAGGTACTTTTGTTATGGACTCATACTTTCCACGTTACCGCAGCGTTAATCCAGAGGAATTTAACCGATAGTACTCGAAGAGATTTAAAATCTTGAATTTTCTTGATTATTATTAAAATGTTAATATTCATGAAAAGAAAATGCGATTTTCTATATTGGACAAGCGATTGTTTTTTATTTTCATGACAATTTATATTTTACCGAGTAATAATCACAAAAAGATTCAAGGTTCTTATTATCGTGTAGAAATAGAAAAAATTGTCATATCGGAAATTCTGAAATACGTGTTCGCTTATTTCACATATAGAAAAACGACATAAAAAATATACACGAATCTAAAGGGCTCGGGAATTTAAAATGTAAAAGTGACGTGAAATACCTCATGCATACGTTATTCTTACTATCTCGCTTGTAATCCTCATTTAATCGTTCATCACGGCATCACGCATACGTACACACATTGGAATACATTATTCCATGTATCAAGTCTTTAGTGTAAATTTCATCCAGATGGTTAATTTCGTCTCCTTTTGATTTTGGAATTTCCGTTCGGAGCTTGGAATTTGGGCCCGAATTCTATTTGACGATTCTGATGAAATTCAGAAACTATTTCATTAGTTACATTAAACATACATTCCCAATGTTTTATAATACAACGTAAATATTTTTTCCACGAGTGTATTATTCAACTTCAATAAATATTAGGATTTTTTTTTTATCGTGGCTCGAATTTGCACATTTTCTTTTATATCATGGTTTCCCACATTGAGAAACGCATTCGAAGACGTAGCTAAAACGAGTTGAGCCATAAATCGAGGACGAACAAAAATTGCGTATCCCGATCAGCTGTTTCCATCCGGTTTATCGTTGGGATAATTTTGCCGCGTGAATCGGCGAGACGGACATAATAATATATATTTTCTTTTCACAAAAATGAAGCCTCAAACTCTCGCATGTGAAAATTCGACATATTTGTGAGACATTTTTCAATTTCTGAGTTTTCTTAATATTTCCTATTCAATTGGAGCTCTAATTTAATCGATGATTGAGGTTTTTGTGCTTTACGACTCATTCGCTAATAATTATTGTAACTTAAACCACATTCGGATGAAAGTTCCCTAGGGTGCTTAATTGAATAATGCTGACCTATAAATGTTTCCAGTTCCAGGGTCAGTTAAAAATAATCTTCGACATTAAGCCGAAAGTTTTTTGCTTCACTTATAATTGTTCAGCAACTATTTGATTAAAATTGACCAATTTTTCAATGATTTATTTTTCTTTATAATAATTATTCGTAAATATTGCATCAAAGGGTTTTAAACAATTTCAACGATCGTGATAATGGCTGATGAGTGTTTCGTATTCGGCATACGAAGCACCATTGGTACGACAGCCAATTCACTTTTGTATTTATAGCATACGTTTGAGTAGACTTTCCATGATTTCTCGAGTCCACTTTTGGAAAGTTTTTCGTGTTTTCACTGTACAATCTATGAACTACGTAGGAAGAAAGAAATGAAAAAAAAAAAACGTTATACTACGATAGCGGTTATAATCCTTTGACGATACGTGAAAAATTGAATCCGCTTCAAAATTGAAAAGTCCAATGGTCAAAAATGTATTTGTAAATAATTCTCTTGGCAACCAATCGTTAAAGGATTGAAGCAAAAGAGAAAAGCAAAAAATAGGAGTAAGTGCATATGCAGGATACTAATACCCATGGAAAAAAAAACGTGACCCTTCGCAAGCAGTTATGCCGAGTGCCAAATATTTTCAAAAGTAAAATATTGAGATGTAAGAGAATGAAAAAATAATAGAATAAAAAGTAATGATATATATTAATCGTATGAGAAAAACTCACTCGGCGTTGGTCTCAGGAGTCGGAAGATCACCGATCGTCGTCAGCGTGAGTGTAGCCCAGTAGAGCGATCCAAGATATTTTCTCGTTAACGTAGCGTAATCCCCAGGTCTATAGGGATAAACCCAATCACCCTGAAACCCCTCGACTTGGCTCAGCAAATAATAGAAGCAACCGAACCAATGGGCCAGTATCAAAAGTATGTGTATGAGGTTCAAGACCCGCCACAAATTTGGATAGACCGTTCGCGATTCGACCATGTAATAATAATTGTAAAGACGATAGACCTTGAGAAAGCGTGGAAATCTAAGCATTGGATTACTTCCGAGATTGAATTGAAGCAGGTCCAAGGGCAATAGTGCCAAAAGATCGAGAATAAACGATCTCGATTTGAGATAATGACCGGCCAATTTTTTATTGTTGTACACCATGAGACCTTGCTCGAGATAACCGGTGCGAAATTGTACACCAACGTCGAAGAAGAATATAAGATCGGTAAAACAGTCGCAGGTTAACCAGGTTGTTGGCGATACTGCTTGGAGCTCCGGAAAGCTTTGTCGTACTATGAGTGTCCAAAGATTGTACAAAACGCAAGATGACAGTACCATGAGCCAGTAGTAATAAAAATTCTCGTCTGGATTTATAACGGTCCTCGGTGGTTTTTGAGGTAATCTCGGACGTCGTCCACGACCTCCGCAATCTTTACTGTTCGATGAATCACCCTCGCAGTCGCCAGGGTCCAGTGTTTCTTGACTCTCCGGTATTTGTCTCGTTGAGAATCTCTTAAGAAACGAATCTTCTCGTTTCAACGGTGGTTTCTTTTGTACCGTTGATATTGCCGAGGACAATTGTACAGTTGTTCGTAATTTCATCCACCGCTGATTGCTCTTCGTTCTGCAAACACCGAATACAAACCGGAGACACACGATTATAAGGATGCGACGGAACAACTTTAAATACTAACGTTCCTAATGAAAATCGTGTAATCATTTTTTGTTCTTATAACCAAAATTCAACTCGTCATTTTTATACTCGGAATAATTGCACAGTAAAAGAGGAAAATTAATAATGAGAGAAGCACTCGGAAAGGAAACAAAATATTATATTTTTCTTGAATTTGATCACTATTTTAATTGGGATGATTGACGTATTTAAGTCTGACATCTTTAGAATTTTAATTTTCAGCAATAATACTACAAAAAAGCGGATATAATGTCATTTTAAATTCATCGAAGTTTTCTCCTGAGATAAGATGTTTTTTTTTTAATTTTAATTCCTTCAATTGGTTTATTTTTTCAAATTATTTCCTCAAATTGCATGAGGGATTATTTGTTTCGTTGAGATTACAGCCGCACTAGATTTTCGTACAATTCTACTATCAGCCAAGGGCTTCAAACAGAGATGAGAGACAGACGGACAGATAGATATATATTTAAATATATATATATATATGT
>JABSMR010026395.1:0-16654 GCA_018902295.1 Dusona sp. PSUC_FEM 10030013
TATCATATTATATAGAATATATGTTACTACGACTTCTTCGATATTATCTGTCTTTTAATACACTTCTTTTTTCTTCAAGCCTATTTCCTATATATTTATTCTCATGATAAAAGAAAAATCGGGGCAAAAAACGGATTTTTTAATCCGTATCAACGTTAGCCGTTAGCAAAAGATATATTTATCGATAAATTATTATTTCGTTTTGGTATTTGACAAATTATCATCTTGACTTATTTTTTATTGTAGACACAAGTAGATTAAAGTAAGCGCAGCTTTTGTTCATTTTTATTTACTGCGCTATTCAACCGGACATTTGTTCACTCGCGTTAGAAACATCCAGTCGCGAAGCAGGTAAATTGATCGAAAGACATGTAAAAACTTTGTTATATTTTTTATTTTTAAGGGCTTCGGGTCACAGATGTCGCTCATGCTGCCCTAAAAATGTAAAAACTATTTTTGCCCATTGGTGGCGCAATCTGTTTGCAATATCGTCAATTTAATCACCAAGTATCACAGCTCCAATAGCCATGTACCTACAGAGCAGTTGTAGTGCAAATATCGTTTTAATTTGAAAAAATAAAATTTTATGGTAAATAAAGGGTAAATTTTCTTTTAACAATTTGGCCCCGTACTCGATTTTTTTTTCATTTTTTTTTGCGACTCGGAACGATGAATTGTAGTTCAAGAATTTTTGAATTCTCATGGCGCACGCGCGTGTGATTTACATTTAAAGGTACATAACCTCAATGGCGTAGCGTTCGTTCTTCTTCTTCTCCTCCTTTTTGGCTACCACCTCGTACTGGGGCATGTGCCACAGTAGCGTTTGTTGCCCTAAAAATGTTTCGAAGCGCATGCGCGAGTGAAAATTTCAATGGTATTATGAACAGGAGAGAGTGAGAGATAAATAGTGGCCGGTTGAAGGCTTGCTGAGAGATGGAGCGAGTCAGTTAAAACGAAACCTCCCGATTGGGCGGTTTGGAATGGCCGTTTACGTCAGTCTAAATTTGACTTGAAATTAAATAGTTGGAACAAGCGTGTATAAAACGGTACATCGATATGAGCAAAAAAATGTCAATTAACGTGACGATAAACGGTAATCCTGTTTGTGTTAGACCCAGCCAAATGTTTCTCTCCGATACGGAGCAAATTAAAAAAAACGAGCGCGAACGAAGAAGGAGGTTACGCCTTGAACAGGTGGGTAGATGCCAAACTTTTTTCTTTTTTTTTTCTATTTCGTTTTTTTTCCCCGACGTTTGACGATTGAACGGTTTTTTTGTCAATTTAAATTACAGTTGACCGAAAACTTGATTTTCAAAAATTGGCTAAACTGTCAGATTTCGATGAATAATTCAAAAAACGCTTGCACAGTTCAGTTCTTACAAATTTCCACGATTATCTCGTTCAAAATATGTCCTTAAAAATTTTTGTCATAAGAAAACACGCGAAATTGACAAATTTCCATAAATAATTCGATCAAAATTCGACAATTTAATTTCCTTTGAATTCTTCGATTTTTGCTATATTTTTAAGTCTCGAAATGATAAAAAAAAAAAATTCTTTTCCAGGTTCGACAACAATCGAAAAAATTGTCTTCCGAAGTGCTTAAAAGAGCGAAAAATGCGGCTAAAAAAGAGCTCAACAAATGGGAGAAAGATTGCAAGTCTGAGTTGAGAAAAATGCATGATTTGAAAATAATGGAAATTCAGAGAAAATTGCAAGAGGATATGGATGATATTGGCTTGGCTCACAACTCGGCTGCGCTTCAGCCCGACATCGATGAAATTATGGACGCGGATCGACAGAATAATCGAATCTGTGCTGTTGAAAGAGGCAAAGAAGCGATGCAACGTTTGAAAGAATGTTCGCAGGTAAGTTTAACATTTTGTGAAAATTGATAGCCAATTCAAATAATTAACACTTTTTTGGTGTACGTACAAAAGTTATGCAAAATGTTTCAAAATTATAAACACAGAAACCAGACCCAGCGGCGTTGCATCAAGAACGATTGCGTCAAGTCAGAGAAATCGAGAACGTCAGGTCCTCAATGGTCGCTCAGTTACCCCATAAAATTTGCCCTGGAAAGGATAGCGACAAAGATACAAATTCGTCGGAGATAGACGAAATTGTAGCGGAAAAAACTATTGAAACGTCGCCTAAAAAAAAGAAGCACAAAAAGCTTGTTGGGAAAAAATCTCCTGGAAAAGTTGTTTCGAAGTCAAATGTGAAGGTAAAAATCCCTGGCAGAACAAAATCGATCTGCGTTTAACGAAGACACGTAAAATTATTTTTGAACAATATTTCAGGTCGTTGGTCCACATCAAAAAGCAAAATCAACGAGACGCGTCGTCGTTGAAGTCCACAGAGAAAATTCCAAGTCTCCCAAACGAGCGACTACGTCCAAAAGTCAAAAATCAAACAGCGGTACAATAGAGAATTTGGAAGAGAGGAGAACAATCGAAACGGAAGTCGAATGCACAAATCCAAGTTGCAATCGTGACAGCGAAGATCTGGAACCTCGTAAAACTATGCCGACGACTAAATTGACTCCGACCAAGGCTGACAAAGTCGCGAGGTAAGTTACGCTCGAGAAAATAATTGTATAATCATTAAAATCAGACTTAAAAAGTTTTTTCTTTCTCTTACGTTACAATAAAGGTATAACCCGAACGATTACAAACTAAAAACATCTGACTCGAACAGCAGTAGCTCAAGCTCGGTGAGCGACGATTCATCGTACTTTTCCGACGGTTGCGGTGAATTGTTAAACCCGAAAACAACGTCCAAGTCTCAAAAATCAATTTTATCGAGTAAAGTGCAACTCTACGATCATTGTACGCGACAAAGAAATTCTTACGATCACCCGATTGGTCTGGTCGAGAGGCTTGACATAAGAAACGAAGTAAGTGCTTGAGAAATTATTTCAACAATTACAATCTTCACGTATTTGTCACAATAAAAATTTCCCCATTTTCATTGCGTCAGCAAAAAATAACTACAACGAATATTCTTTAGCCTAACGCCGTGGATGCAGCCCGTGAGCTCATCGAAGCCGAAAATCTTGCATCGAATTTGCTCGAGAGTCGACGAATAGCTGCTCAGAAAAGAGACAATGATTCGATATTGCGTGAGCGTGTAAGACGGGATTACAACGAAATGGTGAAAAACTCGGAAAACAAGGCTCGGAACGAACGAATTGAAAAATCTACAGTTTGTACGAATAAGCGGGTAATGGAATCACGAAGAAAGAATTACGAAACTGAACGTCACAGAAGCGAGGAACAGGTCTGTGAAATTATTCTCCACGATACTGAACAACCTGGACCCTCGCGACTTGCGGATTTTGATGAGAGACCGAGGAGAATTGCGTCTCGGGATGATCATGAACGTGCGACAGTTTGTACGCGATCGTACCGACAAGAAGAACCGATTTACGAGCGACCAACATGTTGCGCGAGACACGATAATGCTGAGGAAATCCTGAAAACATGGAGCAACCTGGAATGGATTAAAAAAATTGAGCAACAGAAGAGACTTTTGCTGCGCGAGTTCGGCGCCGATCTTCCAAGTACTATTTTCAATGCAAGCATGACTCCGCTTTTCGACAATCCGCAAACTCCCGCGAGCGAACATCAAAAAGCGACGTCGACGGAAAAGCAACCATCGCCGGAAATAAAGATAATAAATATGTCGAGCTCGGACGAGACCGCGAAGACAACGAGCGCGGGTAAGAAGAAATCGAAGAAAACAAACCCAACGAAGGCTCCAGTTTCTAAGACGACAGAAATAGCGGTTCAAACATCGACGATGGACGAGATGGGTGCGGCCAAAGACAAGAGCGTGCAAGTAGAAATTTTGGGCGAAGAGCACAGAGAATCGAGACGCAAATCCGAGAGTCCTCGAAACGTGACTCAGGTTTCGGGAAATCTAGAATACGTTGAGCCTCGTGTGATCGTTTTAACACCGCCTGAAGCTTGTAACTCAAGCAGCGGTTCCTCGATTTCCCGAGACATCGTAATCGAGCTTGACAACCATCAGGTCAAAGTGACACCGAAAAAGCGAAAAAGTTCATTGGAAAAAAGTTCGAAGCGTAAATCTCCCGCTCGTTCGAAACCTCGTTCTTTACCTTCGAGCCAACCTGGGTCTCCGAACAAAAAATATCCAACTTCAGCTCCATCCTCGCGTTCCGGAAGTCCGAAGAAACATGACTACGGACGTTCCACGCGTTCTCGAACTCCGGAGAATATTGTTGACATCGTTGTCAACAAAGGAACGGTCAAAGTTCAAGCAGGTGTCATTCAAGATTCGAGCCTCGAGAGCACGATGCCCGATTCTACACCGGAGGTCCAACAAAACGGTACGACCGCGGGCAAAACTTATCGTATTTTCAAACATCCGACTGTGAAAAAAGTGTCGGAAACCAGCAGAGATACTTCTGACACTTCGACCTCTTATGCTAGTTTGCCAGCGAAAACAACTCCTCGTTATCCCCTGTCCAGACATCAGATAACTCCGATATTGGAAATGCTCGATTCTTCAGCAAACGAAAGTGTCCGTGGTGGAAGAATGAACGTTAGTCCTGTGTCAACGCCGGATACTCCTTCGCCTCGGATTATCAATGTTCCTTCGAACATGCCACACCCTGAAAGAATCGGTCGGTTTCTTAAGTTTGATAATTCGCCAATCGCAGGAACAACAGGTCCGAATAGCACACTCTTTTCGTCGACGCAACACGAACACTCTTCCTCCACCGATCCGTCGTATTCTCAAACTAGAAACGGCAGACCCGTCGTTGATTCACGTACCATCGATTCCCGACGTTCTGGAAAATCTTCGGATTATTGCTCTTGCGCCAACCCAACTTGTCAATTGTTGCATGATAATATCAACGATATTCGAAATTACGCGACGAGCAATCATCCTGAGGTATTGGAAAAATATGAAGATCTTCAGAATGTCTGCACTGAAAGAATTGCTTCGCTCACCGAACTTATTCAAAGAGTTCGAAACGAACAACGTGGTGAGTGCGAATAATTATCCTGGCTTTTTAAATCATTTGCATTTAATTTTTTTACTTTTATGCACCACTTGTGAGGACGAATTCCCATGATAAACATTAGGGATTTAAATAACTGTTGACTACAATTTTTTGCTATTTGGATCGATGTACTAAAACAAAAAAATTCACTGTGCTTTTCTCAGAACTAAATTTAAAAAAACGGTTCAACGATGTAGAAAAAAACTATTTTTTAGTTCTTTGTCTAGATAAATTCTAGAACGAGTTCTTAATATTCATTTCTAGTCCACCTTTCGTTTGAATAAGTAAAGGCATATTGTTTCTCGAACCTTGTTTTCAAACTCCAGCCATTTAGAAAAAAATTTTGATCTAAAGTAGGTGAAGTACTAAGTTTTGTGTGTGTACTTTGACGATTCGTCTAGTTCATTTTTTCCAAGATAGCAAGGTGATTTTTCGACAGGAAGCTAAACCCATTTTTCACGATTAGTGGTTTAAAATGATGAACATTTTTTTGCAGGTATGGAATTTTCTATGATAAGTCCAGCGGACGAGACGAGTTTAATGCAATTGCCTCCGCCAAAGCCGTATCGTAGCGATTTTCAAAGCGTCCAAAAATTGGTCGAGAGTATCGAGGCAATTCACAGTAAATTGGCAAGAACTCTGCGAGAATCTCAAAAAATAATAACCGGTGGCACGATGCAGAATTCCGAGACATCACCCAATCCGGAAGGTCCGGCATGTGCGACTTCATACGAAACAAAGTCGAAAGGCTCGACTAGCACGAGTACCGAGGAAACTCCGGTTCCACTGTATTCGTCAAAAACAAAACCGCGTGTAGTTTCAAACGAAGCGGTTAAAATAGATCTTGACAGGTTGAAGCGAGGGCGAGGACCGTACACGACGATGCTCGTTACGACGGAAAACAATTCCTGGCCTTCGCCCGGTACTCCACGTCGTCACGAGGAAATCGTTGCAAAATTGTATCAGGAAATTTTGGAACAGAGCAAAACCGTGGACAATTCGCGGGAAAGAAGTTCCAATGGTGGGGACGGATCTTTGAGTGGACGGAGAACACCCTCACCACCACAAAATCTTGCACCTGCGAGGAAACAACATTCACCTCAACCAATTACCGAGGACGAAGTTACGAAAGACGAGCGTCCAAGTCCACGGGTAAATAAGAGAGACAATTTAATTCTTCCCTTTATATCGTATTTCAACGATTCAAACTTGAACATCATAATTTTCTACCAATCAATCATTAAAATGATAATAAAATCGATTAATTAACTTTTTATCATTTTATAAAGACAATTCGCAGTTTAGGAAAATGAAAAGCTTATGAATATTTTTTGGTGCTTTTCCTATGCATCGTAATCAAGAGGAATTCATTTTCTTGGATAAAGGCTTTGAGTGTAAAAGAAGAGCGAATAAAATATCTATTGTTCGCATGTGAAAATGAAAAGTGTTAATTTTAAATTACTGTAATTTTATATATTTTCCACGCAGCCTAAGAAAGACGAAGAATTTGTACCTTTGCTCGCCGGCATTCCAAAAATTCCTCGCGTTTTACCGAGCGTACAAACGGGTACGCGTCCACGGCCTCCGCCAGCTGGAAAACCTTATCGGTCAGTAATTGTCTTTTTATCAAAATCCCTAAAAAATAATTGGTATTGACGAATGAATTAAAAAAATTTCAGATGCGAAATAAGTTCGCCGGTTCACGAATTATCGACGATAGTGGAGTTCGATACCCCGGACACGGTGAACCGTAGTCAAGGAAGCACGAGAAGTCCGAGTGGAAAATCCCGTCGGATTTTGCAGCTCCAATCCCCGGCGAAATCGATATCGAGTCCACGTTCGGAAAAAAATGCAAAAACTCAAACAGGTTCTAGCCGGGCTTCGAGCGAAGGTGGATCAGTGATAACGGAAAATATGTCGCGTACGGTGCCACGGAAATTGGCGATGAGAGACGCGGCTTCGCCGGATGATAAGTTCGTTGTAAACAGTCATAACGATAGGGCTGTGTCGGAGCGTGGAACGACAAAATCTCTGTTATCGCAGGGACCAAATACATCGATAGAGGGTGAAGGGTCGAGGACAAATGGGGATGGAAAATCTGTGGAATGTTTGTTGAGCGGCAGAACGAAAAGTGAGGAAAAGCATGAACGGGAGGAGGCTTCGAAGGCGGAAAGTTACGAGACGGTTGACGATAAACTGGCTGTACTCTTGTCGAATAAATTGAACATAAATTCGGGGCTCGGTCGCGAGAAAAAAACTGAAAAATTAACGTCTACGAGTTCGACTAGTTTTTCTGGATTATCCGGTATTTCTGAAATCGTCAGTAGTCCAACCTCGGATTTAATCAAATGGGCATCGTCCTCCGAGGAAATTGAGACTGCCCTGAAAAAAATGGGACTCGGATGGGCTGTTGTTACTTTGAAAAAAACCAGAGAAGCTAGCGCTCTCAGTTCATCCTCGAATTCCGATATAACTCTCATGAATATTGCCAGAAGAACAAAATCACCGAGTAAAAAACCATTGGCCGACGAAAATCTCTGTGGTTTACTGGATTTCATCAGCGACGTCTCCTCGATATCGATCAAGGAAGCCAGCAAAAGTACCGAAAGAGCGGTACTCATGAAAGCACGTACTTCAACGCCGAACATACAAAATTCAAATTCCACGAGTGAAAAATCAGCCTCTGCTACGACTAGCTCTTCGGGAATTAGCGTACAAGATCATAGCGATAGCTTGACTGCTCCTAATATTTCGCTCACCAATAACAAACGATAAAAATTGACAAACCTAAGGAAAAAAAGTTTTCAAACTACTAAATAATTGAATCGTGTAAAATGAGATTTTTTAAACGTACAAGGAGACTGTCCATCGGAGACCCATTCCAATTCGCATATTATACTTTTTATAAATTGATTTATATTTATGATGAATAATTGCAATATCGCTTACCGTTTGACGCGCAATTATAATCGAATTTATATATTTTCACCGGCAAAAGACTTATTTTGTGTATGCTCAATCTTATGCTACTATAATTGTATTGATAATAATGAAATAAAATGATTTTTTAATATTGTCTAAAATAGTTAACCCTCATCGATTACAACTGAAACTTGTAAACAATTTTTTTTTCCCTTCAAAAATTATACGAAATTCTTAATAACTGTATAATTATCAACGCTTAAGACGCATATTCAAGTCAATTATTTGATTCTATAAATATTTCAGTACTTAGTAGTTGCAAAACGTGAAAAAATTGAACCATTTGTAAGACGTTGCGAACACTGATTTACAACAACAAAATGATCTGAGAATTATTGAAAAATAGTTAAAAAAGAAAAAAATGCTTCAACAAAATAATTGAACGATTTTCTATTCCTCGTATGAAATTAATTTCTTGATTTTTCTAAAATATTCGTTTCTTTTTGTTTAACTTGCCATAACTTCCTTAGGACAGAACTTAATATCTTGTAAAAATTGGATTGAAATAACAATTGAAATCCTTTCGTGAATCGAAACATTTTCTTCTACGAAATATTTCGCGGTTGTGTTTGAATTCGATCGATGCGGAAATACGTGCAGCTTCACTCCACCACAAGATGTGCAAAAAAAACGATAGCATAAAAGTGCGGGAAATTTGACAAAAAAACTTCATATTTTTATCCACACTTCGAATTTCATACAAAAATTGAATAAATCGATATGGGAATTGATTAATTTGTGTCAAAATCATAAATGAATACTCTCGTATAACAAGATTCGATATTAGCGTTTTTACAATTCGCCGTTTATTTCTCGCGATACTTTTTCGCTCAATGTGCAATCAATTTATCAACCTAATTAAAAAAAAAAAAAAAGAAAAAACAAAAAACTACAATACAACAATCCCTTAAAACTAGAGAAAAGAAAAAACAAAAATGTCGAACATTTTTTATAATTCCTAGTTTCATTTCTGTCTATTACTATTGTTGTAATTTTTCCATTCATTTAATAATATGGTTACACATGAGGGAATAAAATATAATTTATAAATCGAATTAATTTCAAATTTGGCGGGGTTCAAGAGATTATTCAACGGAAAAGTCCGGCAGATGGCGAGGCCGATAAGTTTCCAAAAAAGCCTCGAGTCTCGATAGAGAGATCGAGCTAGAGGATTCCCCGCTCGCGCCTACTCTTGGGCTGTATTATAATACACGAGAGCCGCGTATCTGTGTCCTGTGCTGCCGTGCTCCGCGCGAATGTGTGGATATATAGTATATACATAATAATAATTCTATCGTCCTCGGTGCTCTGTGCCCTGTGCATTTGATGTGTTCCGTGTTCCGTACGTTACTTCGTCGCTGACGAACTCGTATTAAAAATACGAAATTTTTAATTCGTTCATATATTTCGTGGCGTCGCGTATGTCTCGTGAGTTAAAAAAAATAATAAAGGAAGTAATAAAGAAAGCGTATTAAAACAAAAAATAAATCAACGGATCGATTGGACCTTACGTCGGATTTTGTGTCCGCCTCTGGTTTGGCGACACACGTCGAAAAAGCTGTCCCGCATCGGCGCTTTTTTCACCCCCAAGTGGTATCAATGTTGTCTGGCAATGGTGTGTAAGGAGAACGTGGTATCATGGTTTGGGAATCTGTCCAGGTAATACATCGATACGAAAAGAAAAAATTATACGCTTTTTTCTCCTTTTCTGCCCCTTCACGTCGTACGTTATTCACGTTTCTTGACATTCCGTTCAATTGTCGATTAAGAATAGGGGCCGTAAAAAAAAAACAAAGGTTAATGATTCTGTCACGCGAATATCCTAATTTTCATGTAACTCGTTCTCTCTCCCTCCCCCACTTTTCTCCTCGCCATCTATATTTCTATATCTCTGTCTTTCTTTCTTTTCCTCTTTCTCTCTCTCTCTCTTTCGCCAACTCCTATTGCCTGCTGCCTCGATCCTCCCCCCTCTCCATTCTCTCTCTCGCTCTCCCTCTCGCCACTACCTCATTTTCTTTCTTTGAAAATTTTCGTACCAACACAAACCCGTACCAATGCTCCTCTTTCGATTCATCCTCCTAAACTCTCGCGGGACCCCGCGTAAAAATTATTTCCGACGCTACTTTACAATACGTCGAAACATTTCATTTCCAATATGCATTTTCGATCGAAATTTCTCAATAGCCAACGTGCATGACTTGTCGCTAATCATTTTTTAACAATTTTTACATTGTTCTCCATCCCCCCCCTCTCTCGTTCTCGCTCTCTCGCCCTTCGTCCCTCTCGCTCCATCCCTCCCCATTCGCTTTTTCCCGAATCCGAAATCATCGGATTAGCACGCTTGCCAATTACTCTACGCTTGGACACGATTTTTTTTCACCCTCCCCCACGCGCCTTTTTTCTCGTAACACGATACCCCGATGGAACATTTTTTATGGGAAAACCCGGAGATCGACCGATTTGTTCGCCGATGTTTTCGATCGAGAATTCGAACATGCTTTTTCTTTTTTTTATCCTCAAAGCGAAAATTTCACGTCCATGTGACTTAAATATTGCACGATTTTTTTTTTCTTCTCAACTATTTTTCGGTCTCATATTTAACACAGAATATTCACACGCGGAAATATTCTGTAAATTAATTTAACGGTGAGAGCTGAATTTTGAGTTGGATCGAATTGTGTTTTTTTGGAAATTTTGCCAAATAAACATTGTTTCTCCTTCGCAGTTATAAACGTATAGATGTGATGTGCACGTTGTTGAACATGTGCTTGCCGGTCGAAGTACGTTACCTCGGTACATGTATTGAGGATATTGGAAAGCGTGATTACACGGATTTGAGAGAGTCGGAAAATCATGCGAACAGTACGAGCGATCTTGCCGAATTGGCGAATCTGGGTATTGGAGATAAGAGAACACGAAGGAAACTGGCTCTCTACATGGCGTTATTGAGATCCTGCAATTATTCATGCGCCGTTATATTTCACAAGATTCTTGCTAATCTTGACGCTCAAGAGATTATAAATATTTTCAACGGAGCTAATTTCCCTCCGGACGATCAACCCATGGAAGAACTGCTCTTGCTTTATACCATGGCGCTCAATCATCCTGCTTTTACTTACGAGCAAAAAAGTACCTTCGGTAATATTTACCTCAAGCTCCAGGAGGAAGAATCTCGGCTTAATCTTTCAAAAAATCCACCCGCCGTCAATTCGTCCTACAAATCTTCACAAGTAATTATTTTAAATAAATTATTAAATCACTTACTATATGTTGGAACACACTGACTTTGGTTAACGAATAAAATAAACATTTTTTTTCATCAATTAAATGAAAATTTGACGTTTATTCTTTGTGCCGATGAATTTTTTTCACGTTCCAATAATTTTTTTCCAAAATGATGTTCATAAAATGACTAACTTAATGACCAAGAGTATGAAAAAAATGATAAATATTTAATTCGTTTTAGAGTAAAAAAGAAAAGCTTGGAGGCATATTTCCAAACTCGGTGTATCATAGAAAGGTTATTAATGATTTTCAGTTTGAAGTTTATTCGATAATTCATTTGATGAATAAAGCAAATAATAAGTATTCCGAAAACAGGAGTAATGGTGATGTTTAATATCCAGGGTTGTGGACCATGCGGTAATCCAAGTGAACGTGCGGTGTCGGGGGACTCGAGTGTGGAAATGCCAGTGAATTGTTCGATGCCACCACCGCCGATACAAGCGTACCACGGTAAAGCGAGGAATAACGTAAAAGCGATGACAAATGAAAAGGGGATGGTTCGTTTAATGAGGATCTTTCCAGGCGAAATGGGAGGAATGCGAGGTAATCCGATGGTGAGCGGTGTACCACCAGGGTTGTCGTTGCCACCGCCAGGACTATGTTTGCCAGGACACGATCAAATGACGATGGGAACAACGCCGGCGGGAACACAGTACGTTCATCTTGGTTTTCAAACGGTTAATCATATGGCGCCATGGACAGGACAAGTGATGGTGGGAAATCCATTGATGTATCATACGAATGACATGTTGGCTTGTCCGCCGTCACCGTTAGTCAGTAGACAATCATCGCCGTCCCATTCGCGGTCACCGAGTCGAAGCAATTCACCTCTTGGCCGACGTACCAACAATCCAATGCCTCGTACTTCGTCCCAAGTAATACAATCAACGTGTAACACATTAACGACATCGACGAGCTCGTCGAACAATCAATCGAGTATAACCAGTACAAGCGCAACACCTCATCATCAACCCCCGGCTTCCTCGATCGGATGTACGAGCAGAAGTCTTCCCAGTGGTCCACCACCCATGTTACCACCAAGATCCGCACCACCGCCAATCACAACCACAAATCTCTCGTACTCGCGTCACAACAGTATCGACAATACCTCCACCGTCGTCGCATCAACGACCAAACAACCTCCACCACCCCCCCGGTTACGAGCCACCGCTTCCGGCGGAGATTCCTCTCAACGTGACAATACTGCCAAGGATGTGAATAATTTTAAGGGAAATTTCCCTAATGCGTCATTCGGAGAGGTGAGAAACAATGGGAGTTTTCATTTTTTGTTAAATTTTTATGTGGCAAAATTATCGTATTGAAATTTGCATCGCTGGAACGCTACGAAAAGTTCTTTTTTTTTTCCCCTTCATTTTTCTATATTTTTTCTTTTGCACGTGATTTTTTTGGTTCATTACAAAGTCCCAAAATTCAAACGATCAAAAAAATGGTATTTAGCTCTGAAATGCAACAAAAAATCATCTTTCTATTGCTCAATTTCGTACTGTGATCAAAATTCATTGCGTTCGCAAAAATGCAAATTTCGAAAATGTGCAAAATTGGTTGTTTATTAAAATCTCTTTACTTTCGTCTACGTTGAAACATTTTTTTTTACTTACAGAACAAATCGGGTTATATTTTTGACCGATACAAATTTCATTAACTATTCTCGGTTTAGCAGGATTATGTAACTCCAAGTTACGCTATTTATGTTAACCATCTGGCGAACGGCAACAGTTTAAAAAAGTTTTATTTGTCTCCGAGATAAAATTTGTATCATGAAAAAAGTTACATATGAAAAACACCGTAGATCAGACAGATTTTGTGTTGACATTAAAAAAAAGGATCCATACGGTAATTTCTGAATGAGAACGATATTGAAATTGAGTTTTGCAACGTTGGAAATTTCGTAAATTTTTTTAATCAACGATTCGTGTAAATGAGAGGTGAGCGTCGATTGAAAGAGTGGTAATTATTGTGCGTAAAATGTAGGGATCAATTGTGAAATATCGAAATATTTCAATTATTAAATTAAAAAAAAAAAAATCAAAGTCGATTAAATGTCTCAATTTTTATATATCAAATGCTATGTTTCTCTTAAACTATTTTAACAAGATTATTGGTTGCCTCGGGTATTCAAAACTTCGGTCGCGTAACAATTTTGAAATAAAAAAAAAATACAAAAACAATCGATTAATGGTGGGCGTGCTGTGAATATAGATTAGGCGAATGAGCGACGAGGACCTCCGAGATATGGAGATGATGGCGTTGGGTCAATTGAGGAACATAGTGAGAAGTCAGACGACCAACGGTTTGAGTCAACTTGGAATCGACAAGAAGCTAGAAAATACAAATAATGCTACACATCCTGTTAACGAACCGATCGGGAGTGAGGTACAGATCAAATCGTCCTTTATCAAAATCCGCAATAATTTCACTATTACCCATTCAAACGTAATAACGATACATTTTTCAAAATAACACCAGTTTAATTTTTCCTTGTTTTCATTAAAAAGTCTTCTTCACAGGTCATACGAGACGACTAAAAAAAACGATTAATAAGCCGAACGACAATTAATTCGCAATTATAAAAATCTGCAATATTTCAGGAACAACTGTCGCAACAATCTCAGCAACAACAAACGTTACAGCAACAACAACAACAACAGCAGCAGCAACATCAACAACAGCAACAACAACAACAACAACAACAACAACAACAACAACAGCAGCAGCAACAACAACAATCTATGCAACAACATCATCCACACAGTCACGTGAATACTGTCAATATGAGGCGATTTCCCAGCATTCCGGCGATGGAACCCTCACAAATGCAAATGTACTCTCCACCGCCGATGTATCCACCAAATGTTCATTGTTACAGTTGCATAGGTGTGCCGGTTGCCGGTTTGCCTACTCGTCATTCCAGGTAACTATTCAAAAACTTTTTTTTTCTTTAGATGGAAAGGTGACGACGAAGCTCAAAGTCTCTATTTCGTTGTTTGATACTTTTTAAAAGTCGTTCACATTTAGTCCATTCTCAACGATTAACCGAAAGGGTAAAATAATAGAACAAAATTAACAAAAAAATACGTGAACCCGGATGATCCTCAAAAATGCTAGAATTTATTAAATATTATGGAAAAAATGTTCAAAAGTTTTCGAAAACAGTTGGGATCCGCGGTTCATCCGGGAAAATACTTGTAGCGATTTGTCATTGCCGGGTATATCTATATATCAATGTACTTTGTTCGAGTCGCTACCGCGACGCTTAATTGATGGGAAAAAAAGTTGAAATAATGATAAAAATCATTAAAAAGTAAAGAATTTGAAGGACAAGAGAGATCCGATAACTAATCGAATTGAAAAATTTCTTTCAAGGTGTAATGCTCAGCATATCTACTGTACGCAACTGCAGGCATTGAGTTTAGATCCTGAGAACAGTCGTCACTGTTCGCAGAGCAGTAGTTCGGAGAGTACAGGAAGTCGTTCGCCTCCGGAAACCCCACCGGCAGCGCCGTGGGTGAGCAGTAGTGGGTCGGAAACGGTGCAACAATCGTCGACGACGGAGCATCAAGCATCGTCGGGAACGTCATCGCATCATTCCACAATGTCGCAGTCTCATCAGGGAGCTCAATCGATGCCGCACATGTCGGAGAGGCCGAGGAATCAGTCGAAAAAGAATCAGTCGCACATAATGCGCCAAAAAAATCAAATGGTCAACGGCGTGACGTCAGGGGGAAACGGAAACAACGGTGGTTGTGGAAACAACGGTGGTATACCAAATATTCCACATTGTGTCTCCTTTCCCGGACCCCCCACACCCTCCCAAGTCACATTTTTACCACATGCTCATTTCCCAGCGCTCAGACCGAGCAACGCTATTTATTCCAATTTTTCCCACGCCGCGTACAACCGACCACCCACTTTTCAAACGTCTTATCAACCCAACGGTGGCGAAATGATGTACCAATATGCCGGACCTGGTGGAACACCTCCACCTCCACCTACCGTTGCCGCACCCCCACACACGTATATGCCATCGGCGCCTGTTGTTACTTACACACCCGCAGTCCCGCCCGCCAAAATATCATGCTACAATTGTGGCAGCAATAATCATTTGGCTGCTGATTGCAAGGACCAAACCATGGAGGAACTCACCAAACGAGGTAAATTTAAATAATTTTAATTCTGGCTGGCCACGCGGCTTCTGAACGATCCTAATTCTAATTTTTTCGCATAGAAATAGTTCAATTTCAATGCATTTAAATGTTGAAGATTTTTTATTAACCATTTTATGTTGTTTCGTGTTTTTTCACGTTCAATGTTATAATCCATCTTTTTTCGACCTAATTGTATCGATAATGTTTGTCTGGCAAGCGTTTAAAAACGACTCGGGGTCATTGTGACCCTGTGCGACCAGCGTGGAACAAAAGTTACCCGTTGGTCCGCGTGATTACACTTCATAAAAGTGAAACGAACGAATTGTTGGCAAACAATCAAATTTCTGTCTCATCTTTTCATTTTTTGTTATTTCCTGAGTTATCGACTTTTTCTATAGAATTTTGTTGCTTCAAATTTTTTAATTTTATATACAAATACAGAATGGAAAACGAGATGAGTCACGAGTGTTGTCGATTAGATTATAATTTAATATCTAGAGGAAGATCAAGATTAAAAACAAATATAACAAGAATTCCAAGCTCCGAAACAATTCGGAACGATCGAAATGTGCAATAGAATATTTATCTAAATTCTGAGGCTTCTCTATTTCGTCGTGAAGCGATTTTCAAATTCCACACGTGTTTAAATAAATGTTCATTATAATCAGGATAAAAAGCTTCACTTCGGCTCAACGTTTATTTGATAGTCGATAAAATTTGATTTTCAGCTACCTATCGACTGGACTACACATTAATGAAACAGTCAGGAGAGTGCCCGAGTTCCGACAAGTGATCCCCTGCCATAGACCACGCGAATAATCACTGTACACAGCATAATCGTAATCGTCACAATCGCAACATGATGTATCGGTATAGTCAAAATCATCATCAGCTAAATTCTCAGCGTCATCACCAACAACAACAACAACAACAACAACAGCGTCAACAACAACAACAGCAGCAAAATTATCATAATAATTTCGTATATAGTACGACTAGCGCGATCAACGTGTTCGAACCGAAGAACCAATCAAAAACCGACTACCGTTCGACGTGCAGACTTTCGGTGACTTTTTTAGATTATCCGTACATTCGTGACGAGAATTTTTTTAAGGAAGACGTTTCACAGTTTACGGTACCAGGTATACTTTTTACAAGTTCTTATTTATGATAGCGATTATTATTA
>JABSMR010026506.1:0-16640 GCA_018902295.1 Dusona sp. PSUC_FEM 10030013
AACTACTGAAAAAATATCAAATATTGATACGAATACTGTTAAATCTACGAAAAAGTGATGGACGATTTTCAAATTTGAACTTTCGAGCGACACTTGCGACACTAGCGCCGTAATAATGGTTTCTTGTGCGAAGGAATATTTGAATTTCCCGCCAAAAATGACACGGAACGTGACTGTAGACAGTGGATTTTCGAGCATCTTCATGCATGAGAAAGAGAGAGAGAGCTATAGAAGAAAAAAGAGAGCTCGCAGGGAGGCGGGTGACAGTCAACTTTTTCACGATCAAATGTGGCGCCGGTGGTGATCGAATGATTAAATCTTTGCGTTGTCGGAGTCGCGTTTATGTGCTCTCTTCTTAATTCCATCGTATTATTTTTCAAGCATATTCGACAAAAATAACATCGAAATTGTCCCCCAAGTGTCAAAAATAACGTTCTCATGTTCTTACCTCGTGCGTCAGTATAAATTTTGTTAGCTAGCCAAAAAAAACCTCCCATCGTTCGCCAAATTTCGTCGAACAAAAGTTTGAAAGGGAAGAGAAAAGGAGGAAACGAAAAAAAATCGAAAAGAAAAAGAAACAAAAAAATACGTTGATCAAGAAGAACGGCAACGCGCGCGCGCGCCGGTCGGAACACACGCCGTCGAACAAAACCTAAGTATTTTGACCGAGGAGAAAATCAACGGATAGCTAAATTGCGAACACGTTTAAAAAAATTTCACAATTTTCACGATGACATTGTCCTGCTGACCGTTTGTGAGAAGGGTGTCGGTGTTTCTTATCCGGAGCCATGGCAAATATCGCGGCTCAGCGTATCAAACGCGAATTCAAAGAGGTTCTCAAGAGCGAAGAGGTGAGTCTCTCACTTTTTTTTTCTCGTTGCCAAAAAATTCGTGAAAAAAGATAGAAAAAAGTATTTGAAAAAAAGATGAACTCGATTTTGACGTTACGCAATTTTGATCGAACAAAGGAAAAAAATTTCGCGATCGTATCTTCAATCGGACAATTCCGTACATATTTTTTGATCGAAAATCAAAAAAATCGAACAAATTGTGCCAACTTCCTTTGTGCTCCGGTGTTTTTTTTATAATTGTTGTTGAGTAAACTCACCCCTCTCCTGGGTCGTTACCTCGTCATTGGGTTGACGACTCGTCACGGAACGTTCGCACTTGCCACAATCCATTTGTCGTTGCGTCTGAGAGCAAAAATGGGAAAAGCGTTATTTTCCTTTATCTAGCCGACCGAGCGGTGTTTCGAAAGATACAAAGTATTATTCCCGCCACTGAAGAATCGTATAATCAGTTAGCCACCAATTTCACCACATTGTGCTGTTCGGTGTCTCGTGTCAAAGGTCAAAAAGATTAAGGCTTACGAAAAGTACCGATAGTTTCAATCTCCCGCCTCTCTATATCTTTTTTTCAACCAAAGCTTTTTTTAACTCTCCATTCGACATAGTTTGCCAATTTTCTCTCCGATTATTCCAGAGTTATGTAATGGGATTGACATGGTTGACAGGAGAATCTTGAGAAAAAAGTTGACTGTCTGTTTGAAAAAGTTTCCATGGAATACTAGATCCGACCTTTTTCCTCAAACTCGGTTGTTTAACAATTTTTCTTAAGGATTTTATGTGCATTTTTGTCTGAAGACTTTGGTGCATTTTTCAAAGGTTGCCAAATGCGCCATCAGGGTTGAATTAGTAAACGACAGCTTCACCGAACTGAGAGGAGAAATCGCCGGACCTCCCGACACGCCGTACGAAGGTGGCAATTTTGTTCTTGAAATTAAAGTCCCAGAAACTTATCCTTTTAATCCACCAAAAGTGAGTATCCGCATTAAATAATTAGCGCTATTTAACGAACATTAATTAGCGCTAAACTTTGAGAATTTCATTCAAATAATAGATTGAATTACTGGGTAATAAATTACTATTGTTATAAACGTGATTTAGTTGAGCCCGTTAAATGTATAAGTTAACGAATTTTTTTTGGAAATAAATAAAGTTCATTGATAATAACTGATATGATAATACTTTAGGCAATTTATAGTAATTAACATGAATTATGGTAATTGGAGCAATTGAACTCAATCAGCTTTACAAATGAATGTAAAATAGTTGATAAATGAATGGAAAGAAATGTAAGGAAAGAGCGGTTTTTACTGTGCTCCGTTGTTTGTTTGTGTTAATTAAAAATTTTCCTTATTGGATGAAATTTTGAATAAAAATTCAATATTAGGCAAAAATTGATGATTCGTTTGATTGATAAATAATTTTGTGTACTAATATTCCAGGTACGTTTCATAACAAAAATATGGCACCCAAACATATCGTCGGTAACAGGGGCGATTTGTCTGGACATATTAAAGGACCAATGGTATGTATAGCATAAGAAAGAAATAAAAGAAAAAGTC
This sequence comes from Dusona sp. PSUC_FEM 10030013, assembly GCA_018902295.1. Lineage (NCBI taxonomy): Eukaryota > Metazoa > Arthropoda > Insecta > Hymenoptera > Ichneumonidae > Dusona > Dusona sp. PSUC_FEM 10030013. The sequence continues at coordinate 2,408 of JABSMR010026506.1, forward strand.
GTTTCGCGGGAAATGAATTAACGTTTGGGTAATGAATTATTGAAGGGCAGCAGCGATGACGCTACGCACGGTATTATTATCATTGCAAGCTCTGCTCTCGGCAGCGGAGCCTGATGATCCTCAGGACGCTGTAGTTGCTAAACAATATAAGGAACATCCGGAGATGTTTCGACAAACGGCTAAACATTGGACGTGTGTATATGCCGGAGGTAATTTTGTAATTAACGATTAATTACTAAATCATAAATATTAACGATTATTCAAGGGTCTGCATAATTGAGTGTCGAAAATTAATTTTTCTCTTTTCTACCTTTTAAGGCTCTTCTAACTAGTTAGGACGCTAGAAAGGTGTTATTCGAGATTTCTTATTAACAGATATTCTTTAAAAAGTTGTGAAAATAGTGAAAATGAAGTTTTAACATATTTCAGCCTAAATTATTAAAAAAAAAAAAAAAAAAAAAACGTCCTTTTTGTTGGATTCGTCTGTTTAAAGTTTCAATTAAGGAAGGAAATAAATTGTAATTGTGAGAAAAAAATATCGATATAATGGTAAATTTCAGGGCCAGCAAAGATGCCAGATCTAAACGATAAAATAAGACGATTAACGGATATGGGAATAGAAGAGCATAACGCGAGAGTCGCGTTATCGTCGTACAATTGGGATTTGGAAAGGGCCACTGAACAACTCTTCAGTTAGTGATTATTCTCCTTCGAATACCTCACACACCGCTCACACGCGTTTTATTTTTTTTTTGCCTTTCCATCCTCTGCTCTCCACTCTTCTCATTGCAATTGAGCCCTGATCCGAAAGAAGCACCAAAAAAAGTATGAAAAAAGCGTTAATCATGGATGAAGGGGGAAAAAAAACACGGTTCTGCTAAGGCTTTGTTATGGAGTACTTTTGGTATTTTTAGCGACTCCTCGAGCCCAAGCTCTGTTGATGGTTCAACATTTTTTTAACTCCCGCGTATTTTTCTGGTTTTTTTTGCTCGCCTCCTCCTCCTCCTCCTCGTAAATGGACTAATTAGCATGTGTATTTGGTAATAACCGTTGCGAATTTCAATCGCGATGGAAATCGAAAAAAGTTGTTCGCTCGAACGAATCTCCGCTGCAATCTTTGCTGTCGCGATTTAATATTTTTTTTGCCTCGAAGCCCAAAGTACTTCCCATATTCGTGCGATATCAAACAATTATATGTCCTCTTTCCCAAAGTCTATATCAGCTCCATCTGTCCGCAGTGTACATTATCGAAAAATAACAAAAAAAAAATGAAAAGAAAGAAGAAAAAAAATAAGCAAACAAACAAATAGTCAAGGAATTATTTTAGCGTTAGTTTACATCTGTAAAAAGAAGAATCGTACACCTTAAAGTTATATTGTTAATATTTAAATTTTGTACATTTTTTGCGGTGTTGGGTTTTTTTGAAAAAAAATAATGAAAAAAATGAAAAAAAAAAAAAAACGTCCGAACGAAAAGCCCCGCCCTAGAGCGCGAGCTTTTTGTCCAATGTTGTTGATTAATATTGCCATATTTCAAGTAGGAGTCTCGGTACGATTGGCATCGAACAACGATCATGTTTTTAACAAATTATCAATCTATTACTGTTGAATATTCATTAATTTGATGAATTAATTGAAAGAATTTATCTTTCTTTTTTTTGTATAACTCTAGGCTGCCTCATCGATCGCTTTTTTTGATAACTTTTTCATCCTTCAAATTATAAATTCAGCCCACCGACGATCGAAGGAAATTCGAAACGATTATTTTCTTCGAAGCGGTTTTGCTTCTAACGAAAAACTTTGCCACACACAGTTTATCGCAACCGAGACTCCTATTTAAACGCAAATATTCACAGTAATTACGGCATAAACAATAATACACACAAACACAATTATACAATATTTAAAAAAATCTAGAGTGCACGAAAGCCAGAGTGATTTACATTCCAGCCTCAGGAATATTTCAACGCGAGAGAAGAAATTGCATTTATCGAAAATTGTCAGTGAGTTTCGTGCGTCGATATCAATCCATTGATTTTTTAATCTCTATTTTTCTTTTACATCTTCAAGGGTTCCACACAGTACACACAAACTTGCTGAAAAGCTGACTTGCGTCGCTACATCGTACACAGCAAAAAAAAAGAAGTTTTCGATTGAAGAAAAAAATTTTATTGTTTTTTATTTTATTTTCTTTTCTAATATGTACGAAGGCTGTGTTCAGAGATGTATAATTTCGATCGAAGAGTGTGTGTTTCTGTGTGCGGTTAACAACACATTTCGTTCAATTGCAATTGTTTCCGAAATTTAGTCAATTTTTCGAAAAATTCTTTTTTCAACTTCAATTCAATACGAAGTGGAATTAATTAGATTTGATAAATCTTCAGTAAGTGTAATGAGTAAAAAATAAGAACATTTTGTATCTTTGTGCTTTTGGCTGAAAATTCGATTGCTCGAAATCCGAAATCTTGCTTCGAAAGTAAAAAAAAAAACAAATTTGAAAAAAAATGTGTTTAAACAGATTTTGAAAAATAAATTATTTTTCGGACAAAATTGCGCGTCTAGAGGATCACAAAGATCGATCACGTTTTGACTGAAATCGGGGACATGGCTAAACGACGAAATTAACGAAAACTTATTCCTTTTCACTGAAAATTAAAGCGAAATGAGAGCAAGACAAGAAATATAGAAGAAAAAATACACTCACACGTTAAAACACGCATACAGAAATGTGCGTTTGAAAGGTTCGATCGATGTAAATCAATATTTCGAAAGAAAGGAAACGAATATTAATAAACAATTATTTGTAAATGCCTTAATATTAATGGTGTTCCCAAGAGCAAGAAGAAAGAAAAAACAAATTTCTAGTTAATTAAACCTTAGTTATATTACATTTTTTATTTTTTTTTTCGTGTAAAATCCCGTACTCCCGTATCACAAAATTCTCTTAACGCTAAATATCGTATTTCGTATAAAAACAAAAACAATCTCTCTATATATATATTTATAGTTATTGATTCTTAAAATTTAATTAATCGAAATCGTGTTTTGACGACGTCTCTCTAAAGCCTGTACATTTGTCTAGGGAAAGAAAAAACGTGGAGAAAAGAGTGCAATTGTGGTCGATGTGACAGAGGTTTTGACCATTTTTTTTCTTTGTTTTTCAGTCTTTCGCCCTGCGAAAATTCGCGACGTTTCAAGATGCGTAGGTCCTTCGAATTTTTTCAAACTACTCTCCTATTCGAAGATACTTTGCACATGTATTCACAGCCAAAACAATTCATCGACGTGATTCCTCTGTTCGGAGATTTTTTAAGGCTTTACGAACCTTGATTTTTTATAACAAAAAAAAGCTATTCATTGAATTTAATAGAATAAAATAATTCATTTTCTTAAACTATTTTCTTTCCTATGAAATGAATTTTTCGTGTTTTGTAAATAGCTGGGAATTTTGTCAAAATTTTTTCTCTTTAAAAGTTTTTCGTGTTTTTTCCCCTCGAACATTCGGAGTAAACAATTGTGAAGTTTCAAAATCTGGTGTAGAAAAAATTGATATCTCACTCAAGAAATTCTTAAGGCGTTGAACAAAACATCGGTACGGTTTTTTCTAATTTAATGCGTGAAAACTTTTGCAAATATTGTATTGAGACATACGAACGAATTCATTGTAGATAAATAAATTGCGTAACTATTTGACGAAGAATTTGTTTATTCAAATATTTAATAAGTTATTTGGATCGCTGTTATTTGAAATCAAAGTTCGTAAAGTTTGATAGAAATGGTGAATTTAAAAAAATTCCCGTACAAGAGCTTAATACTGAATGTGATCGACTAAATGTTTGGCTGGGAATGAACGTGCAAATCATGCTTAATATATATGAATATTGACTAAGAAAGGGAAAAGAAAATATGAACGAATAAAGACGGTAAGTCTAAAAATGAGAGGAATTTATCCGTGATTGTAGAGTCTGAGTTTGGTGGATGATAGAGTAGCGAGAAAGACGTTATCGTTAGCTTGAAAGGAGCACATGTCGAGTACCGGGTCGGAGACTGGAAGACTGTACATTTGTTTACCGGAGGAGACGCTCCACAATGGAATAGATTTGGTGGATTCTTGATGAGCAGCGATGAAAGTATCATCGCCGACGTTAATGTGACAAGGTCTTGAGAGCATTTGTTGGGAATTGCCGCCGTTGAAAGTGTGAATAACGTTGCAAACGAGAGCTTCTTCGTTGCCTTGTTCAACTGTGAAAACGGTGTGTCGAGCATTCGGCGTTCTGCCGTTTGGCCTGGAGGAAATAAGAGCGTGATGATTTTTCTCGTCGTACCGAACGGAAATAAAAGGGCCCTCGAGAAACATTTGTTTGGTCGACCAGAGCGAAGCATCTTTGTGCTCATAAGCGTAACAAGTGTTGAGATGAGCAGCAATGACTCCACCTCTCCTCATTCCACCGGCTGAATTCGCAGGTACAGTAGCGAGAGAAACGACCGGCGAGCGATCGCTCGGACTAGCGTGAGTAGCGACCGCTCCGTTCGTTTGTCTAATGTCGAATTCGGTGATGGAACCGTTCTGTCCACCGACGAGTAAAATATTGGAATTCTCTGTGGACCAACACCCGCTCCAAAGCTGAGAATCCACCGGGTAACCGTGAACGACAACGTTGTTATGAATATCGACGATTTTCACGGTTTTGTCGAAACTCACGCTCAACAATAGGCTCTGCTGGCTGGGATGGAAAGCCAAGTCCCTTATCGCTTGGTTGTGCAATAATATATAGGGCCCGGTTTGCATCATTTCTGTGTTTATTTTTCTCACTCCGTAACCGGTAAAGAGGGCATTGGAAGATTTTTGAGAGACGACGATGCAACTTTGCCAAGGATTATAATCGAGCACCCGACATCCGCCGTCTTTTGAGATCTCCATAGTTTTTTCTAGAAAAAATTTGTGCGTCGTCGCCCTAGAAACGCTGTCGTTCAGTCGTAGACTCATGTCCGTTTGCTGTCTCTCCAGTTCGGCCATCCTTGACGCCATGCTTGCCAATTGTTGGTCATATAATTTTTGTCGCAGATGGCACTTTGAAACTTCCATTTCTAATCGATTTTTCTCTATCGTCACCTCCGTCAATTCTTTTTTCAATTGTTCCAACTCAGCCGTATCGATCGCAGACACTTTTCGAGCGTACAATATTCTTATGTCTTTCACAGTCGCTTTCCTGTTGCACTGAGGACATCGTCGGTTTCCCGCTGTGCAACCCACTTGAAGCCATTTCAGGACACAATTGTGACCGAACAAATGTCCACAGCGTAGCGAACATAATCTGTGCTCTCCGGAATTACTCCACATGTCCATGCATATGGGACACATCTGCCCCGAGTCTGCATCGTCGTCGTCCGACTCGTTTTTCGTTTCTTGCTCCGCCGGCAAATCCAATTTTGCTCTTTTCACCCTTTTTGACCCTTCGTCGCTCTCCTCCGCTTGTTCATCCGCTTCTCCAGGTATTTCTTGCTCCGCGTCGCTCTCGGCGTTCTCCTCTGGAGGCACGTTCTCTCCTTGAACTGCATTTTCCTCCCGAACCACGTTTACCTCTACAACTTCGTCTTCTTCCTCAGCTGCGTCCTCCTCTTGAGCTTCATTGGGCTCTTCTTCGCCCCTACGTTCTTCCATGTCATCTGAAGAGAGATTCGACGTAGAATTGGGGAAAAAAATCCAAAAAATGTCTCTGCATTTTGTGAATTATTGATTATTTTAATAATTAGAGAAATTTGAAAATAATGAAATTTAGAAATTTGCACTCTGGAAATTTAATGCTGTTATCAATTTTGTAAAAGAGCAAAAAATATATAAAAATTATTTTTTCGTAATTTTTCATAGATTAATTGGATCAATTACAAAATGTTTGGTGCCGAATTCATTTTTGGCACTAACTTTTGGTATTTTTTAAATCGAAAATTTTTCGAAATTGAATTTTAAATCGAAATTATGAAATTATTTGTGATGTTGTTCAAAATGAGAATAATTCTCGAAAGTTCATAACAAAAATTGCGTCATCGGAAACAAAGAACCTGCGTCCCCTCTATTTTTCAGGGCTAGGTTGATGCGACTAAATATAATCGAAAAATCATTAGAAAGTAGCCTCAAAATTACCAGCCAAATTTTCAAAGTTCCATCATCGACGAGAAATATTTGAAAAAACAATGATAAAACGAAAAATAGTTGACAAAAACACAAATGTGTACTTACACTCCATAGCCAGTTCCTTAATTCCGAAAACGCAATATTTCCAAAGTCTTGTCTGGCATCAAGTATCATAATATCAAACGACTTTGTCAGAATTATAACGGCGAAAATTTACATGCGTCGTTTTCGTCGTAAACATTGGAGGTTTATGAAAAATATCTAACGCGTTTAAAAAGAGCAAAATTAAAGAAACGAAAGAGAAAAAATGGGTGATCGAAAGGATCGAGTTGATACAATAGTAAATTATTTATCCTGGACGACGACGACGTTGGGGTACGTCGACCTGAACCTCAATTGTCAGCTGCAACGAAGGTTATATATGTGTATATAGTATATATACATCACTCGAGACATATATGTATACACTGCGTATTTAATTCGTACAATTGCATTCAAAAGTATTTGGCGAACGAGTCACCGAAGAATTTTTCAAAAATGTCCATAAAACAAACCTTTTATTCAATAAATAATACAAATTTGTTTAGCGTGATGAATAATTTGTAAATTGATAGAATTTTAGCTCGCGAGTGCTATATAATGATTTTTCACACTTAATAAATCAAATATAGGGTGGTTGAATGTTCTTGAAGGGCAGTGTATTTTTCTATGTATATATATATTGAGGTTAAGGTAGTACGTGAATAGAACGACTTGAACTAGAACAACGGAGAAACCTAGAATTGCGTCTTTCCCGCGCATGGGGTCATTGCATTTCCGGTCTCTCTCACTGTTTCTCTTCCTCTCCTCGTTTTTTTTTCAATCCTAAACTGGTTATTTACGCATAAGATGAAAAAAAAAGAAAACTAGGATAAATTGACAAATTATGAATAATGTCGGTAGAAATTGCCTGGAGAAAATGCCAATGGCGTTCGTGTCGAACGCAGCATGTTTCTCTCTCGAATGTTGTTTTTTTACATTTTTATTCGAGATCGAAGGATTTCGTGGCGCAATCTGTCGTAGAAACTAGGAGGGCATTTCCCTGAGGAATTTGTGACGTGCCTCTTTTGCTTGTCGCATACCAAGTTACAATACTCTGTTGGCTTTGAGGAATTATATTGGAATCGCATAGAGTAGAGACGTCGAGGATATACGTCGCATATACATAATACATGTGTGTACGCTTTGATACACACATGCGAATGTATATACGTGTATATATATACATGTATAGGAAAAGAAGGCGCGTGTGTCAGTGTACACGAATAGTGCGTCTGCGTAGCGACTGACTGGGGAAAGCGCAGTGAGCGCAAAGCCAAGGAACAGCGCACGTTAAAAAAAAAAACGTCGCGTACGTGTGTCGTGTGTCGGGCGATGTGTACGTGTGTTTTCATGCAATATATAATAATACTCGCGTGAGTTTTCCTCGATTCCCGCGGCGTCAGCCAGGACAAGGATACAGTTGAACGAAAAAGAAGAAGAATCAACAAAAAAGAAAATTAATACAAACAATAAAAAAAAAAACTAGTGTAGGTCGTTGTCCGGTGAATCTCGCGTCCGAGTACGTTTTTTTACGGTTAAAAGAACGTGGTGAAAACCGCGATATATACCTCTTGAAACTCGACCCCCGGACTCTTTCGAGTTCGGTGGAAACACGAAATTTTTCACACTTGAAAGCTTTTCCAGTCTCTCGGAAGAGAGTAAGCGCAAGCGACCATCGCTGGTGGTTGTTTTCGTCCGTGCAACGCGTATACGCGCGATTGAATTTCGACTTTTTTTTTTCTTTACTCTTTTTTTTAACTCTACAATGATGTAAAGTTTCGTGCGCATCGCTTCGAAACAGTTTTCTCTCCTGTGTGCGGTTGTGTATGTGCGCGTATATACGTGCGTGTGCACTCGTGTCTATGGAGTGGAAAAAAAATTAAATACGATCAAACCCGCTTGTCCCGTTCGCGAGTGCGAACTCCCGCGCTCCAGGAGTTCGCGGTCTCCTCTCTTGGGCGGAATAAAAAACACTGAATCCTCGCTTCTCTTTCGTTTTTCTTTTTCGTGCCCGTATGTGCTCAACTCGAAACCGCCTACATTCGGTGTTTTTCTTCGTTTGTACCAATAATTCACGCCTTCGACCGATTGATCATACCGAGACGACCCATCTCCGTGCGTGTATGTGGCTCCTGTCTTTTTTTGTTGTTCTTTTTTTCCATCCTCTTTCGTCCCGCCCCGGCCGACTTCCTATTCGATAATCATCGAGAATTCGGAAATGATACGAAAGTGCAACGATCGTCGCCGGGTCTCGGGAGTTCACCAACTCCGGATCCCCGAGCCCTAAATTTACTCCTTTTTCTTATGAAATTTATCCACGATTAACAAAAAGACACGCATTTGTTATTGTTTTTTTTTTCTTTTTTTTTCCGTCGTTCCCCAAACTTCCCTCAGTGTTTTCGATCGTTCGTTTTTCGCTCCTCTTTCGAAACGTTCCGGTTTCAAAGACTGTTTTTTTGTATTACGTGTTTTTTTTTTTTGCACCGGGTTCTCTACGATCTGACGACGAAAGCGATCGATCACGCGTTTGCCCGCCTCCACAGGACGGGTTATGTTTCCCACTTTCATCGGTATCCTAGGTAAGTCTTGAAATATCACGAATTTCGTAACTTTACGTTTTGAAAATTGTTTTTTTCTATATTTCAACCACTTTTTTCGGCCAATTTTGAGCTCTTCGTCATTTTTTTTCAGCCTCTTTGCGAAACTTGGTTTTTTGTCAATTTTTTTGAAAAACTCTTTACTATACTTCGTTTTATTATTGTTCATCTCTTTTAAGTCTCGATGCGCAGCTCCTTTTTTTCTCAATTTTTTTTATAAGCTATTTTTGCGGAGCTAGTCTTTTCGATTGATTATAAAAATCTTTGCGGAGTTTCGTGTTTCGATTTTTTCTGGGATGCTTCGCGAAGCTCTGCTCATTGACTATTTTTTTTATTTTTAAGCTTTCCAGGGCTCCATTTTTCAACAAATTTCTATAAACCTCTGCATACTCGGTTTTTCATCAATTTTTTTGTTAGCCACCGTGCAGGGGTCCATTTTTTGACAGTTTTTTCAAAATCTTTTTACGCAGCTCTGTTTTTCATTCATTCATTTCAAATCATTCCGGAGCTTTGGTTATTTTCGATTTTTTATAAGTTTTTGCGGAGCTCTTTATAAAGAAATTGTTCTATCTTCGTGGAGCTCATTTTTTCATTTACTTTTGTTAAATGTTTGCAGAGCTGAATTTTTTACAAATCTTTAGTACGGCTCCGCAAAGCTTCTCTTTCAATTAATAAAAAAAATTGAATCATTCATTATTCACTTATAAAAATTTTCCGTTAACTTTCTTAAACCTTTTTGGGGAGCTCTGTTTTTTGATTCTTTGTTTTGTTCGAGTTTCTGCGCAGAGCTCTGTTTTAATAAATGTTTAATCAACGGGGGTGTTATTGCATTTTCACATGAAAATTGCTTAACTTGAATTCTTCTAGACATTCAATCGTGGTGGGAGGTGCCGAGTATAGCGCACTTCTGCTCCTTATTTAGGGCAGCCTTCAATCTTCTGGACTTTGATATCGAGGTATCTAATTATGGAGAATGCTCGCTGTTAGAGAAAAAGAAAGAAAAGAAAAAAAAAAGAACGCAAGAAATTAGAAATACCATAGAATAATAATGCATAAAAGAAAAATAATAACGACGCAAGCCAATCCCCCATTAGCGAAGCAGTGTCCATCCGCTTTAGTGCATTTGTATCCTCGCTTGTGCGCTAAACCCAATGCTATACCTGGCATTCCGATGTTTGCTTTCCCCAGCTTTTCTCTCGCCGTTCAAACCTCTTTCTTTACAGCCATTTTTCCTTCTATTACTTTCAGGATCTGGAAGAAGCTTTGCTCACCGACGGCGGTACCGAAGGTCGATTGCTTCAGGAATTAATTGTTAGACTTTTGGAGGGCTGCTTGCCCAACGACACACGCAATGACATCTCCACTTTCAATTATCAGATGTTTCTGCGTCGCCTATTTCGCAAAAAGTGCCAGGTTCGTAGTTCCTCCTATTGCCTCTTGATTTTTACATTTTCATTTTCAATTCACCGCCCAATTTTAGAAAATTAGTTACAAAATGACAAAATGCAGCGCGATGAAAATTCGAATAATTTTTATTTAAATTAAGGATTCAGTAGGTTTATTCAACTTTGTGAATTTTTTCCAGGAATATAAGTGCGACAATCCATTCAACACAGATGTAGACTTTGAGTGTTTGCCGCTTAGACAAAAAGTAGAGATATTACGCGCTCTCTGCGACTTTAGGCTCGACGCCGAGGACGTGGTACGTAAAAATCATTGGAAAACAATTGAAAGAGTATAAATAATCGAAAAAAAAAAATTCCTTCACAAATTTTGTGCTGAATATGATAAAAATTTCACATTAATACATTATTCACAAAGCAAGATATTATTTTCCAATTAAATCGCATCAAAAATTCTGAGTCTCATTTTTTAATAAAAATAGAAATTTCAACTTATTTTTTTATGATAAACTAAAAATAATTCGAACGTATGAAAAGATAACGAAAGTTTGAAATTTCAGGAGTGCGCGCTTAGCAACTTGGACTCGGAAAGTCTGAGAGTCGAACCATTGGGTCATGACCGTAAGAACTCTGCTTATTGGTACTTCTACGGGACACGTTTATACAGGGAGGACTACGTCGATAACGGTGACGATATTGACGAGCGACCCAAGACCAAAGCAAAGGATCGTAGACGGAAAAGAAGACGAGGACGTGCGTGCAAGACCGTGGAAGAAGAGGAGGAGGTGGAGAAAGAGGAAGATAGTCTAGTGAACGTTTACGGTGATACTAAAGAGCGCGAAACTGTTTGGCAAGTTGTTTGCTTTACGCAGCAGGATTGGTGTCGTCTCGTTGATAAGTTCAGGGACTCGGTAAGCAAATGTTCTCTCTGTTTACTCTAAAAATTTGAATAATTTCAAATATCCATTGCTGATACGGATTATTTATTTACTGAAGAAAAAAAAACTATTTTACCCTTTATGTTTGTCAATTTGTTTTTGTTTGAAATAAAATGAAATATTTTCAGGAATTTGCGACCGAACGAAAACTCTATCACACGCTGGCGGAGGATTTTTTGCCGGAAATCCCGAAGCTCTTCGATCTCAAAGAGAAACAGCAGAGACGTCGTTTACTGCAAAGAAACGGCTCGCGAGTTTTGCGAAGCTCCGAAGCCGCAGAACCGAGCGAAGCCACAATGGTCCGTGCAAAAATGAAGACGAAGCCGGGAAAAGGAGGAGGGACGAAAAAAAGCAGCGGCCAAAGTTCCAAAGGAGCTGACAGCGAAGATGACACTCCCCCGCCCTTGGTTGCTCCACCCGTCCAGAAAAAAGGCCGACAAACCAACAATTCACTCGCTTCTGCTGTCGGACAAATTGTTATTCATACCAACGACGAAATTACCGCCGTTAATGAAAAAAAAGGCCTTGGACGCGCTAGCACTTACGTTTCTTCCGGTTCTGGTTACGGATACGGTTACAATTTTGGAATTGAGGAAGAAGAGAGACGGGTCGGTATGCATAAAGTTCTTGAAAGCCTCAAGGATCACGAGGATGCTTGGCCTTTCGTCGATCCTGTCGACGAAGAGTATGCACCAAGGTATCGTCGTTAATCATTTTCATTTTTCATAATTTTCTATCGTTGCATCGTGTAAATCCGACAAAACTAATTTTTTAAAACTATTTTCCAATATTTTATCGATTTTTCTTGAAATAAGAAAAAAGCGGGCCTTTTTCTAAACATTTAGTGATTATCGGCACCCGAAGCCTTTCTTCATCTTTTTTTCTAAAACAAATTATTTTTTTTTTAATTCAAAAATAAATACAAAAAATGTTTACTACATTTTTTTTACATATATTTTTTTTTAAAAGGTGAAAAGCTTTTTTTGAAGTTTTTCTTCTTTCTTTTCTGAGGCTTTTATTGATTATCGGGAACTGAACTCGATGAAAAAATTCGTCACGAAAAATTTTGAAATTGTCTTTTTCAGGAAAAAAACCAAAAAAATGAATAAATTTAATTTCAATGAATTCATTGTTGCATGTTTTTGATCGTTGGAAATATCGGATGATATTTTTTTCCCCCATATTTGTCGCAGGTATTACAGCGTGATAAGAAAGCCGATGGACTTGACGACAATGGAGGAAAAATTGGACGGTGGATCGTACAAGAACCTGACTCAGTTTAAGCGAGATTTTAGTTTGATAGTGGAGAATTGTCGCCAGTACAACGGTTCGGACAACGAGTATACGGACATGGCGATAAATTTGAAAGAAGCGTTCGATCGGGCGGTGGATCGATATTTGGATTCAGAGCTGTCGAGCGACGAGGGATCATCATTGCCGGCGCAGTCGTCGATACGCGAGGCGTCGCCCAGAGTGTTACGAGCGACATCACCGTCGACGAATTCTCGTAAGCGTTACAAAAAATCAAACAAAAAATCTAAATCAAACAAAGTGGAGAAGAAGGCGAAAAAAATGGTACGGGGGGTGGAGAACGAGGAGGAGGAGGAGGAGGAAGCGGAGGAGGAGGAAGAGGAGGATCGCGAGGTCGATTCGAAAAGCGCGAGGGACAAAAGAGGAAAGAAACGTTTGAAGAGATCGAGAGAAATATCTTTGGCGGAACGAGAGGACGAGGTGGAGGAGGAGGAGGAAGAGGATTATGGGAACGGGGAAGATGAGGAGAACGGCGAGGATGGGGAGCGCCAAGGTGCAATATCGGAAACTACTGTGATAAAATCAAAACGAAAAAAGTACAGTGATAACGGACGTTCGTTACCGAGAAATAAAAAAGTATCGGCCAAAGAGGAGAAGATCGTTGGGGAAGAGACGAGTAAAAAGGGGGGCAAGAAAAGTGAGAAAGATCGTAGTACAACGACGCTTTTACGAGGCTCCAAAGAAGCGAAAGAGAACAAGAGAAAGAAGGACAATTTCGAGGAGGAGTACGAGACGTTACCGCGAAAGGTAAAGAGCAAGAGAATTGAGAAAAAGACGGAGGATCAAGAGAATTTGATGCTTTTCGAGAGGACAAAAAAGAGCGTAAAACCGAAAAAGAACGAGACTCGTAACGAGGAGCTCGAGGACGTTGAGGAGGACAGTCCGAAGAAAGTATCGCCTGTAAAGACGAAAAAAAATCGACGGGACAAAGCGGACACGGAATCGATGACGACGATGACGACGACAACGGGGACCAACCTTAAGTCTGATGTTAAAAGTCCAACGAAAGACAAGAAATCAAAGAGCAAGAAAATTGATGAACGACCGAAAAACGGCGAAATGAAAAAACAGAGCTCCACCAACGAGGCGAACAACGATACGAAGAAAAATCCTGTGGAAATGGATTCTGCCTCGAAGAAATTTGCCGCTCTCGTTAGCAACGAAGATCTCGAATCTCTGGATAGCCTTAAAGATCGGATTAGCGAGAGAAGACGGGAAGAAAAATTTAAAAACGAACGCGACAAACAAAAGAAAGCTGTCAAGAGCGATAACGCTCATGGTTTACACAAGAAAAAAGTGCCTTCTAACGGTAGTACCTTCCATGAGGTTACCAAAGGAAATTTCAAACGATCAAAGGTCAAGAAAACGGGAAAAGATGAAAAAACAAGCGTTAATAGTAACTCCAGCAATTCCAACAAAATTCTCGTACAGGATACCGAAGGTCTCGATACTCCGAGTAAAAAAATCAAAACTACACAGGGCAAACATACCAAAGGATCAACGAGAGAGGAAAGTCCAGCTATACAAGCTCTCAATCAAGCCACCGAGCAAACTTTAAACGTAAGTTCAAATTTCATCATTTTATATTCTTACTAAAAAAATTTTTTCCTTTTTATTTTTAAATCGATACTGAAAACCGGATTTTGTTCGATTTTGTTGTTTAACCATATATATTGTTGAGATTTGTCATCTTAACAGTATATTTTGTTATTTAATCGAATATACTGTTGAGATGCCAAAAATTTGGTTACTTTCCGAAAATAATTTTGTT
>JABSMR010026617.1:0-16632 GCA_018902295.1 Dusona sp. PSUC_FEM 10030013
AACTTTGCTCGAACGTTAAAAATTTCGTGGCCTGAACGAAATATTTTTGTTGGACGTATTCAACAAAATATTTTACTGTTTAAACAAAATTGGGTTTTCAATGGAGATTTTAATAGACATGCCATGGTACAGGGCATCCCCATGTCATTTAAACAGCCTGTATACTAGCAGACAAGGTGTGCATATTTCTCTATCTTTCTCCGGCTCAAAAATAATTTGTCTAACTGAATTATTTACATAATGACAATGATAGGGCCAGCGGATTTGTACAATATTATAACATTTATTCAGGCATATATTTACATAGATTTCAACGTAAGTATCTTGTCGGTTTACCTCTGAAATTTTCTAGCATTAACTTCCTGGTCTCATCACATCTTACGACTGATCATTAACCAGTGACCAGGAAGTGTGGCTTGTCTCGTAGTCACTGATGGATGAATTTTTCTGGCCACTCTTGGATCTTGAAATATTTTATAACACTTTAACTGAATTATCTGTAGTCGCAGAACTTTGTGACATTTTGCAATAATATTGAATAATTGAAGTGAACGTTAGAATTACCATACTCGAGAGTGACTAAGCAATTTATACAAGCGTATAAATTGCTTGGAAACTACCGCAACATTGAAAAAAAATTTCATTCTGTAAGACTAATGGAAAATGGTTATGCACAAGAAAAAATGAGCTAATCAAGAGTTTGCAACTTTAAATCTAGATTTCATTTATAAACATAATTATTAAAAACTAAATAAGAAACATATAGATCAACTTCCTATTACAAGAGTTATAACCACAAACCTTTGTAACAAATTAGGAATTTTTTTGCCATTCTAAAGTCTAATTACGTGACAATTCAAAAGTCACAATATAATTTAAAGGCTAAAACGCTATTCCTCAAGGTTGACAGTGGGAATTACAGAATCTTTCAAATTTATCTACCGAAATGTCCCAGTTCTGTAGCATTCTTTGTTCTAATCTCAATACCCTAAGACGTTGACGGTGCCGCCAATCCAAAGAGTAGAAATGTCAAGTAATCCGGTTACCTCATTGGGACACAGGTTGGACCAGATTTGTTGGGGATTTTTGGAGGATGAAAGGTAGCAGCTTTGGTCGTTCAACTAAAGCGACTTGGCGACTTTTACCGGGCAAAGTATAAATAACCTTTATAATGGTGCAGTAGGACCTGAATAGATCTTTTATTTGTGCAGTTTTCAGTAGTGCGACAGAGATAGAACGAGGGGGAAAAAAGCAACAAGTGCAGTGCGTGCTTTCGGAAAAATGTCACGGCTTGTCACCTGTGGCAGGTAAAGAAAAACGCCCCTGATCGACGTTGGTGAAGGCTACCTTCAAGTGGTTGTCTATTCTTACGACCGACACTCGACAGTCGAGGTGCGGATATTATGGAGTAAGACCCATCTAATAACATGAACACATCCCTTATATTATACCCATATACAGAGTGTATATTCTAACCATATACAGGGTGATAAAACAAACGAAAAAAATCTCTAACGATTTAATTAGAACAATGATTTATTAAAAAATTTGGAATGACGAAGAACTTTTGAATTATTTAAAGATATTAAATTGAAGTTTCCCAGCAGTTGAATTGAAAAATTAAGAATTGCATCTAATGTATTAATCTCGACGTAATGCCAATTGTACTTTCCGGCAACATTTTAATTAATAATTTTTTAATTACAACGAATGAGTGTTTTTTTTTGGGACATCTATGAACAAAAGAAATCTCGACGAACCGCGAAAAATCTCAACAGAGATTTAATCCTTGTTGCACGTACAGTATTGACATTATTTGAATTTAAGCCAGCCTGTAGGCATAAAAAGGGGAAAGGAGACAAAACAGGGACGACATCCATTGTGATGACATTTCGTTTCTCTGGCCACAGGAGGACACAGAAGAAGACCGCAGAACCACTGCGCACGACTATTGTGTGATCCTCGGTGACCGCATGAAAAGAGAGCGTTTTTCGACTCCCAATCTTTTTTTAGATTTTGATTTTTTTCCATTATTGTTAAGCCATTCTTCCTCGCCCCGTTCACGGTCGATCTCGCGTGACACCATCCTGAATACATGTAGTTATGACGAAGAAGTTCCAATGGGATTGTGTCCCGATGTCATTAAAGCGATTTCGAGACACACACACACATACATATACACAAATAAAGCTGGGTCGATTTGAAGCATCGATTTTCGCTAGAAAAATTCAATCTCCCATTTCTCAATGGAACGATTATTTTAATTATAGGTTGTTCCTTCTTTTCTATGTTGCAGGTAAGCATCAAGGCTCTTCCTTCCAAGGACTTTTGGACACGATTGGTTTTTTGTCCCTTTTTTTAATCTCCTTTCCTCATTCTTTCGACCATTGGCCACACACTCGTCATTTCGTTTTGGTAACTTGGCAGAAAAAATAATCGAGCAATCGTTACGACGTGAGTATTTTGTTCCTGGACTATTAATAATAATTTGTTGCGACATTTGGCTAACCTTGACGCAATAGTTGAATCTCTTGGGTCCACGATACACACGTCATTTGTCAATCAAAAAATCATCTCCTCTGTCTCCCCCTCGCGCGCTTGCTCGCTTCTTTTATTCTTATACTGTTTCACTTCTCGACGGGAGATCGCTAAAGTCACGCCTCCTCTATATTGTATCCAGCTCGAAAACGTAAGAGCAACGGCAGCATCAACCTCAGGTAATTAGCGGCGTTGGCTAATGCATTCTTTTATCTACTCGCCGAGGGGGTTATCTTGATTTTCACTCTCTTGTCTTGCCGCATCGTCTTTTTTTCTTTCCCCCGCTGCCTTCTTTTTTCTTCTTACTCTTCTTCTCCTTCTCATTCTCGTATACCTCTTTTTCTTTCTGATGCGTGTATAAGCTTCGGTCGCTTCGCACCACTGACCAGTCGGTAAAATCGAGATAAGACCATCCGACACCCCGTCTCTCCTCTTGCACACCCGTACAAAGCCATAGTCCTTAAGGTATGAGGCCCACAGAGGGCGGGAGGGGGCGCTTCGAACATTTCGAAAAGGTTTTTGCGGGCGGTGCGTCCATCACCGTAGAGTGGCGCAATCCATAGAAAAGATCCTCCTCAATATATGGGACGATAGTCGCCTCGCTTCGGGCGACGGAAATCTCGACACCGCCACGGTGACTCTGAAGAATTCTTTTTTCTTTATTTCTTCTCTTCTCTTTTTTTGCGAAAGAATCCGCTCGTACTATGACCGACCACTTAACTATTATTCTTTGTTATCAGATCTGTTCGATCAAATCTACGACTTTTAACTTCATGCAGATACATGTGTATGTACAAATGAGGGACCCCGGTTACGCGTCCTGTCCGAAACGCGTCGAAGGTAGATCTCTTCGGCCACGTAATCGGGACGAAAAATACCATTTATGTTGCAGCATACGCAATTGTGCTGTTTTAGCATGCATTTTTAAGCAT
This sequence comes from Dusona sp. PSUC_FEM 10030013, assembly GCA_018902295.1. Lineage (NCBI taxonomy): Eukaryota > Metazoa > Arthropoda > Insecta > Hymenoptera > Ichneumonidae > Dusona > Dusona sp. PSUC_FEM 10030013. The sequence goes on from JABSMR010026617.1 coordinate 3,471, forward strand.
TTCCATTCTCTATTGTCTGTCCGTGGTCATAATTATTAGAAATTGTTTAAATTATGTTTACATTTTAGATCTCTTTCTTTTTCCGCTTTCTTTCTAGCATCCTGCTGGATCGACAACCATCTTTTCTTTACTATTTTAATATTTTTATTATCCTTCGTCCATAATAAATGCAATCATTTCCCATTTTTAAAACAACGATGCATTTTCAATTGAATTAAATAACGCGTCCTCAGATTGTAGAAAATTCGCGAATAAGATTAGCAATTCAAAAAAATGTACTGCCGGTATTTCTTCTGGTAGTACGTCGTTGAAATACTATCGCAGCCCCTCATTATCTTTGCGATGTATAGTATCAATGTCTACCATTTAATGGGAGAACAATCAAGTATAATTATCCGATTGTGGCTGATCGCAATGATACCAATCGATCGCCAGACCTATGCAAATTGTGCGCAGAGACATCGGAAAAAATGGGTCACGCGGATGCGACGTAAGTTCGATTAGAACGCAATGATTTTATTTTATCTGACAAAGAAACGTTTGATATTCATCTCGAGTATAACATTATAGATCGTTAATTTACACAAGCTGAAAAATTATACAATATCATGTGACATAATTCTGATGAGCTGAATACTAATGCGTCAGCAATCGATTTAATAAACCTTGAGATAAATATTTCTGAGGCATTTATTTATTAATGGTTTTTTCTTTTTCTTTTCATCAATTGCCAGAATTTTACCCTTTTTTAGAAAAGGAAACAAATTCTTTAACAATACTTTCTAATAAATGCCAGCACTGTGTAGGTCTACAGGACTTTATACACGTATAAATAAAACGGAAGACGATGAACCTAATCAAATTATGGTAGCCACTGATCGCACTTTAATGGTCCGTTCCTCGATGTTTCTTACGCTTCTCATAGAAAATTACCTGAAGATCTGGAGGTAATGGATATAACTGAGTTTTTCATCGGTATCATTAATCCTTTTCGGACGTGTCGGGGACAAGAAATCTTCGCCATGAGCGCTGTTGCATACTCCTTGCATTAAAAAGGGGAAATTAAGAGACGATTAGGTTTATTTACGACAATTTTGCCTACCGTTTACAACGAAACAATAATAGCACAAATAATGGCGTTTCCATTTCGACATGACGATAACGTTTAAAAACGATACCCAAACGAAAATAAATCAAATTTTGACAAATGGTTGCAAAGACTTTCCGATTCTTTGCGTCCTTTGAAATAAGCTAAAACGTTTGGATTATTTCAAAAAATGACGTCTTCACCTCCATAAGAAAATTTGTTAAAAACTCCCAAGTCGATCTCACCTGAGTTAATTTCGCATTAATTCATATTTATTCGACACGTTCTCTTAAATTTGTGGTTTGTATACCGAGACAGGTATACAAACCACCACTCGAAAAGTGTCCGGAGAACTTTTCGAAAAACGTGTAAAACGACCTGCAGTCAGGAAACGTTATCGATAGTTTTAAGTCTATGATCAGATACAAAATACTCGTTCTTCGTACTTTTTGCAGCACCGAAAGAAAAAGCTTCCCTGGAAAATTACAGAATTGTTAACTTAGTTTTATTATTTATCAGAAACGTATGTAACACATTTTTGCAATCCGAGAAAACCTATATTCTTTTTCAAGGTTGAATATTTAGTTATTATTTTTTGTTTGACTTTGATCGTGTTAAAAATAAATGATTTCTTATCATAAAAATATCCTATGAGAGGATTTTATGAGAAGATTCAATAATTAATCTATGATTTTTTTATAAAGACAAATTAAATAAATTTATACCCATACAAAAACGGAAACCAATTTGTCTCATGAAAAATGAAGAAAATTACCATAGCCTGCGTCAAGTAGGTAAACATCATCGACATCGATAATTATCGTTCCACAATTATCCAATATTATAACTACAGTCAATTACATTTGTCAACTCTTAAACGCAAACATCTACCAAGAATTATATGCATCCAATTGCGTATATAATAATATATTTATGCAAAACTACTACAAATCCCGCCAGACACATATTTTCTTGGGAAAATAAATTCTACTATAAATATATTCGAATAAAGTATTTTCAATCAATTAGTCACAATCAACTCTCGTCTTGGAGGTTTTATTATATTCTCTCCGGTATGAGTACATTATATATACATATAGAGGCAAAAGATGAGCTCTTGCCGCGATCGTATAATTCTAGAAACTAATAAATTGAACAGAACCGCCTTTCGCCATATCTCATCGCTCTTTTTCGTTCTCACTCTTTAACAAAACTGCGTTTATCTCCGTTTCTTCATATCCGTCTCTCTTCCTTGCTCTCTAAAAGCCATTAACGAGTCATCGTGTATTAGTTCATCTCGCATTTGCGCGACGATCCTGTGGAGTCTGAAAGAATAGGCGAGGGAAGCGAAGGTCACTGCATCTCCTGTCGCGAGACTCACGATCTCTTCATGCATGCTTTATTTATTATTAAAAAAATGTTCAGCCGGAGACAAAAAACCTTCGCAATTTGAATAATAACGCAAACCGATAATGGAAGGGCAGAAAATAACTAATGATTTACATAAATGTATTTATAATTTGCCTTGTTTGTACAGAGTTTCAAAAAGTTTAAAAAATGTGGTCGACCCATGGAATTGTTTATTTTCGCTAAAAGCCCGCATCCGATGAGAATTGTTTTCCAATCATTTAAAAAATGTCATTATAATACTAGATTTACGATGTATACGTATAAACAAAATAACTCGAACGTGAATGTCTAATGATTTGAATATATATGTGAAGGCAATACATTTTTCTTCGTGTACACGGGACTTAAGTGAACATTAGTGTGTCGCGTCACACTCCGTTGGATCGTTAAATGGTTGACGATAATTATTGTATGCTGCAAGATTGTATACAGCAGCAAATAACAGCGGCACCCTGAGAGTACGAAACAGGAGAAATTATCGTCGTTGAAGCTCTGTCGCTGCACATATCGTTAATGCCTCTCGACGTCCCAGCATTATGCAAATCACTCGTGTTTTGTCGTGGATTCCTTTTTTTTACATTTTTTTCCCATTCTATGCAACGATTGAATCTTTGACGATAATTCTATCAGCTCGTTCCGGCCGCTCATGTTATACAACGTTGATCAATAGGTTGGTGTGAATTTGAACCAGAACCAGATTTTACCACTTTTGTCTTAAATCTGTTGACATAATTTTTTTAGAGTTGTGTGTTTGTTTCTTACTATTTTCTTTACTCGTTAGTTTTTCATCTTGCAAGTTTCATCATCTGTAGATTTATTTTATTCGTCTGCTCCGTTGTGTCTAGTGGTATCGTAAACGCAAATGATTTAATAAGTAGATTGTGCAAAGGATCATCGGAATAAATAATTAACGAAAAAAATTAATTACTCATTTATTTAGTTTATTAATAAATGTAGTATTTACGATTTTTTTCAATCAATTATTTTTGTATTCGATTGGGTATAATCAAGATAAGAAATTCAAATCGTTTTATGAATTCTTGGTTTAATAACGACAAAACTGACGCAAATCATGAAGATTCCTTTATTATTCAGGTGATTAACTTAACTAATAATATTTAGTGTAGCAATATGAATTGAACGTATAAATCGTTCTTCTAATTTGTTGACTCATGGTCGATTTTTTACAGCTAAAAAACGACGAGACTAAACAGATTGTCCAAATTAGCACCAATTCCGTTTTGTCGTCTCAAACACGTAGAATCGATGGGAACCGAAGAGACAAGAAAATCTCGGGTTGTTGTAGCATTACATCGAATTTAAAAGACGATTCTCAAGCTGTGGACTTGAGTTCCAAGAAATATACAAATTCTCACTTACAAATGATCGCGAGGGACTCTGACATGACGTTTCATGGATCTCTTGTCTCTCCTCATAGTCACATTGAATTCTTTATACTTTTTTCTTCATTTTGCTGCGTCTGTGGCATGAGAGTGCGATCGTCGTTGCGATAAATTATATTTAATCCTTCAACTCCGTTCGATCCTCAAGATGGCACGGGGAATGGCTTTTAATTAACCGCTTTACTCCTTGCGCGCTGTAATATAACGTGTAAATTTACGATTATCGTAGAGTGCACTTTACGATATTCTTTAACACGACGATGAACGATAATTGAACTCGAGAACAATTAAACTGACGATAAAATTTCATTGAATGAAAAAACTTCTAAGAATAAGAAAAGTATCGTAGTGACTGATCGATAACGAGGATCGAAAATAAAAGTCATTCTTAAGACACAAATTTGTGCATATAAAATGACAAACTATTGCCCCGAGAGAAGTTTCCAACTAAAAATAATTCTCTCCACCCATCGCAACGTTAATAGCGTCGATCGTTTGATCAAAATCAACCCAAAGACGTTTTTTTATTTTATTTTTCTCCAAACACTAGAGAGTGCGAGCATCACAGTAGCGTTAGATGGACTGGGAATTTTTCTTCGACTCTAAAAAATACCAGAGGAAAAGTCTCATATCATTTTGGTGCAGAAGGAACACAGACACTAAGAAATTTATCGTATGGAGGAAGCAAGGGAGCGCCACTTACACACTCTCATCTCGATGAGAGGAGAGCGCAAACCGTGCAGAGTCATCTCTCCTTCGTGAGACTGCTGTAGATGGATGCTGGATATTAGCATGACAAAGAGACGCTGGGACGCCTTCTCGTCGCTCCTGATGCTTATATGAATACATATATATGTACTGTATGTAACCACGAACGTCAGGGGCTGCCGGTGCGGTTTTGCTTCTGCGGCGATTCCCCAACGTCGCCGTCGACGTCGCCACCGCCGCCTCTCAATTCAAATGCGATGGGCGTATGCTATGCTAATATTACCGATCCACCGGCGTTAATGCATTATCAAACGGGACTAAAGATATATACGATGAGGCGCTTACATTTGCATCTCTGTCTCTTTTTCTTCCTCATCTTTATCTCTTTCTCTCTCATCTCTCACGTCTCTCTCAGATTGCGTGGGGTCGATGTCTCTGTTACCACCTTAAGTAAATAACATATATGTACGTCAAACGCATTATACTATGTTGGGAATTTGGTGCAGTCGCCAACCGCATACTAAATTTCAACTACTTGTGTTTGATACCAGTGAAGAAATGAAAATCAACTTAAACATCGCATTACGGGTTCCCTATTTATGCAGTTTATAAATTAGGGTAATTAGGGTAATACTTTTTTCTTTTTGAGCAAAATAAGAACTTCCTATATAATACGCGGCTTACAATCGGGTCAAAGCGTACTTAGTCTTTGTTTTTCTAGAGACGTGGTGTTAATACTTTTATTGTTTGTTGTATATTTTCCGGTTCTTGGATAAATTCCCACGCACCGTGCGTTCCATCGTAAATATGTGTACACGGACATAAGTAGAATTTGCATTGGAAACTATATGTATTTAGAGGGTGTCCGCAAAAAAATGGATCACACGTGTTAAATTTGTTTTTAAACAATAATGAATTTTTTTTTTTTTAAGTATGATTGTGCAGGTATCCAGGAAATACCATGTCCTTACCCAGTGATAAGATTTACGTAAATTGTGACCTATTTATACCGAGAGCAGTGAAATAGTTTTTAAAAATTTTCACGATGTCCATAAACTACAGTTTAACCAACTGTCACGGAAAAAAATATACTACCAAAAAATATGCAAGTTGACTAAATCGTGGTCATTCTGTGCAGATTCCAAAAAGATGTAACGTGTTGGGTAATTGTAAAAACCTCTTTTTTATATATTTTTGTAACAGCTTAGCTTAAGTTTTAACGCCTGAAAAGTTTCGAAATCAGAAATGAAGCACAGTACAATATTAAAAATTTGATAATGTATTTTTTAACATTGCCGATGATGCGGATATATTCATAAATTAATTTACTACTAATACACATGCTGTCACAGATATGAAGATCAGCTGAATAAGCCCACCTTGGCCATCATACTTCAGAAAAAATATTAAAATAACCCCCCAACCGCTAACAATGCGGAAATATCGTGTAGATGATGTTTTTAATTGGAAATGACCTCGTTTATCGCTGTGCTTAATTTAATTCGGTATTTTTCAAACACCCTGTATATGTCACGTATATATAGAAATAAATGTTCCTTCGGTCTAAAGGTCTTACCGGCCTCGCCACGTCCGTCCGTCCGTCTTTTTCAGAACGGTGTATACGCTCGTCATGTCACTAAATTATTCATTCCTGCGTTTCGCAAGTGTCTCTCTTTCTCTTTGTCCTTCTTTCAGTCTGTCTCTGTTTTGGAAAAGTAAGCGAATGTTGAACAGCGGGGGTTGAAACGAGAAATGGAGCTCGAAAGACTCGCTTCCATATATCTGTATACATAACAACTCGCGGTGGCGTCCCGACACCCCAACAATGCCAAGCAACGCAATACGCTCCCGCGATCTCGCACAATGGAGGAACGTGCTTCTGCAATGTCAAAGTTGTGTCAACTGTCAACCGACCATTCCGTGTAGCCCAGGGGCTCAAATACACTCACTTACCGAAAATATCAAACGAGGGAGAGAGAGAGCGAGAGAGGGGGTGGGAGAGAGAGAGAGAGAGAGAGAGCTAACGGGTCGCAGAAAATAGACGAATGTAACACAAGGGTAGGAGGAGAAACCGACAAACGAAGCATGACCGTGCACAATGCAGAGCTCTAAAACTAAACTCACCCCCTACGCCTTTCCGTTCTCTTATTCGGAAGATCATTTTGCCGATCCAGAACCTTTGATCCTCCAATGTAAGCGACGTTGATCGATTTTGATTTTCCAAAACGATTTTCTTCTTTTTTTTTCCTCTTTTCGATTAAGAATAATGGAAATAGTAGAAATTAAAAAATATTACAATGGCGGTAATGAAAATTCGTGGATTAATGAAACAGTTCAAATTTTCTTTTTGGCAAAGCAAAGTTTTGAAGCTCGTAGCATCGGACTGTTTTATTTTTATACCACACGTGATTCTTATTTTTCATCCTTATTTTAAATTCATTTTTTCTGTATTAAAACTTAGCCGACCATTATTCGCTTCGATTTTTTTAATAAAAAAATCAAACAAAACAAAAAATTCAGCGTGATTCGAGAAAAAGCTCCTCGAATCAAAGCTTGAAGAAATTTCCTGACTTTGATAAGGAGCACAGTAAGTTTTTTATTGAAATGTAAAAACAACATTACGCTATATTACCATTTCCTTCAAATGTTGATAAGCAATTTATTTAATTACACTGACAAAGTTTGCTTAGTATTTTTATGTACAAAAAGTGGCGAAGCATTTTATGTTCCGATTAGAACGAGAAATCAATGTATACAGACATCCTCGAATCGGTCGTGCATAGGAAACATTGAGATAACGGCACATTTTTGTTGCATATTAATAAATATTGACACGTTACTAATAAAAAACAATTTTACATGTACTAATCATACCAATATGTCTACTAAAATGAGATTTTTATATACTCAGAGGTTGCCCCTGGAACGATTCTCAGTTATAGTTACAGTTACAATCGTGCATGATGCTTTTTTATTTTTATCGAGTAATATATGCTGAGCAGGATTATTAAGGATCTGAATCACTTTAAAAAAAAAGTGCATGCGTGGAAGGGACACGAAAAAATTCTTGGTAATTCGTGAAAAATATCAGGGATATGACGCCGAAGTGTAATGTCATTGAATGCTTCAGAGCGAGAAAAGCGCGTTCTTTGGCAGTGCCCTAAACACCCCATAATTGTAGGCATACTCTCTCGCAGCTGCGGCGGTGTTTAGTGGTGTCGTTAAAATTCTGGAAAACCCATAAAACTTACGTGCCAGAATGAGCGAACGAGCAGCATGTCTACCAGAGTTAAGCGCGATCTTCTGCTCTCTGTTTTTTTCTTTTACCTCTGTATATAGATATTTCTTCACAAGAGATTTGTCATCTCTTACTCTCTCTCTCTCTCGCTTAGCTTTTCTCTATTTCTTTTCACCTGTGCAAGAAAACCTGTCGGTTACTTCAAGTCCACCAGAGGTGAAAACGGTAGGAGAAAAATAAGAAATCGTGTGTAAGACGCCTGTCGAAGATGCGCGTGTTTATGGTCGCGAAAAAAAAATACGGACTCGAGAGGATTTTCATCCGGGCATCCTCCGGTGTCCCGGGGTATTAGATATCGCCGCTATTCCACCTGGAAAAATGAAATACGTAAATTGCACTTTTTTTAAAACCGTTTTTTTTTTGTTATGCTTTTCAGAAGAATTAGGAAGCACCATTACTAGTTTGCCGAAAGCTTCTGAAACTTCTTCTTCTGAAGCTCGAGCTTTTGAAAGCTCGTTCGATTACCAGTGACGATAAAAGAACCGGCTCTTTCATGTTATTTTTTCCATTTGATAGAAATAGTATATTGCATGCCAACTGCACAAGTATATACGCGTACCGTGTATATAAAGTTTTTAAAGTTTAAGTAAAAAGAAATGAGACTCATTATCATCCACGGTACGACCTTGCTGAATTACTCGTTTCTATTCAATTAATATACGATATACACACTTACTAGGTATGAAATATATATATAACGTTGAGTATAGTATATGAAATATATACACACCGAGAAAAAAAATTGGTGGATCCAACTATTTTTTTGTTGAATGCCTGATGATTTAGTTGATTGAACTAAATCATGAAAATTTCTTGTAGATGAATCAACTAAATCACCGCAGCTAAATGATTTTGTTCGAACAACTGCTATCATTTATTTGCTTACGAATTTTTTTTAGTTGTTTTAATAATATATTTCTTTGAATATCAATTATCGAATTAACTAAACGGTAATAGTGAGGCCAAATAAATGGATAAGTTCGTTTGTATGATATTTTGTTACGTTAACCTTAATTTGTTTGGTTGCATCAATGCTTTGTTACTTCGATAAATAACTTGTTTCAGCGTTCACACACTATATTGTCTTATATAAAAAATATTTTGTTGCCCGTATCGAACTGAATATTTTGCTTGAAAGAAACGAAATTTATTGCGGTCAACAAAATTTTTTTCTTAGTGCAGTTTCTATGCATTAGTGAAATTTCAATTATAATATTATTTCTTCGGTCCAAAGTTATTTGTCCCTAAACTTCAGAAAAACAAATGAAAAAATCTACTGATAAATAGTTGCCCTCGCAAGACAAAAAATCCTACATCTCCTTTCCCACGTGCTGGATGGTGTAAATAAAAGGCTCTTCAATAAAAAAGTCGATATCCAATGATACATATGTACGATGAACTTCTACTTAAAGTGTTTATATGAGACGATTATTATCCGTGATACTTTACGTGCAGGTAATTTAACCTGCACGTTTTCTCATTCTACTATATAAATAAATCCATATACATATATATTGAACGAGACACAAGACCTCTCGATTAACACGTAGAGAGCGCGATCTTTTCACGATTTCGCAACGCTATCTTTTCAATTCAGCTTCGAATGGAATCGACGCAATATCGGCTCTCTGTACAGCGGTTGTCACAGGTCAACGTACAATTATCGAGAATCGTACGAAGACATTTATATTGGTCTACGAGTTTTCTCGAGCACATATTACAGTGCTATATATACATATATATACATATCGATAAGTATAATTCACGATCTGTGTATAGAGTTTCGCGGAGATCGGAATTCCAAGGTAGTCGCGTTACATGCTCTCATCGCTAAGATTGTAGTTGTATATACACAGTTATAGATTACACGTACATAGATATATATATGTGGAGGCATGCATGTGCGCGCCTGAGTGTGGGTATAAGAGAGTATAAGGTATATCGAAGTACTTTGTGTTGTACTATACGGGCCTAAAGCCACCAATCCGCCAGCGTTAATTAATTTATCCGAGTTTATCGTAGCTTCACAGAATATTCTGGTCTAATTCGATTCCTCCTGCGGATCTCCACTTAGCTCCAATTAATTAACCAACGCCAATGTGGCGTTTCAATTCATTGCTCGTCCCGCAAATAAACTCTCGCGCGCTCGGTTGACGCTCTCTTTCCCTCTTTCTTTCTCTCCCTGCCACCCTTTTCTCAGATATACATCTCTCGTTAAGTAAAGTATCCGAGTACATAAAAAAATTAATAAAAGTATTCGAATTGTAAAAAGAGGCCGAAAAGGATATCTCGCTTTGCTAGATATCGAGAGACTGCGTATTTATTAATTTCACGGCGCCACGATGTATCTGCAAAACGGGATTGTACCGAATGATACGAGTATTTTCTTCGTTTGCAATAAATACAATTTGCTCTCTTTATTACGTATGCATAACAAAAATAGAAGAATAATGGGAGACGCAAATATTTGCCGAAGTATTTTTTTATCTTTAATTACTACATTTGTATTAGAATGAACGATATGTCTCCGAAATATTCAAGCGATTAAATCTATTTCACCTAAGGTATGTTATTTACAATATTGAACGACACTTGGCGAATGACGATCTTTCGAATTAAGCTGATTTTTTATTTTTTGCTACAACCGAAAAATACTAAATTATAGAAATCACTCGTGAAAAACTATAAGCTTGTCACGATTGCATATAAAAATGTCGTTATAATTTGTATGCCAACTCTCTTAATTTCAAGGAGTCGTTTCCGATTTACCCTAAAAAACGATTTTTTTTTCAAAATAAATCAAGCAAAAGGCTTCTAGAATATACTTCCGCAACAATTTCATGTAATTCTCGACTCAGAGAAGATTGCACGAAGAAAAGTCATGCATAACGGAAATGAGAAAGGGAGAGAGGAAAACATTTTTTCTTGTTTCAAGTTCTCGAATGCAAAACTCGTTGCTGCGAGACGAAGGACAGATTCGGGTCGCGATTTTACGATCAGTTTATCGTCCGGCAAGTGCAATGTGCAAAAGCTGATGTAGGAGAGCAAGAATAACCCGGGTCAAAATATATAATAAGAAGGAAAACTGGAGAAAGAGCTGCGTTCTGGGACTTCGAGCACGTCGTCGCGTGCTGCATACCATTTTTTTAAATTCAAGTTGACGAGCAACCGAAGCGTGTAAAGAAGGAAGCAATATGGAAGGCGGGGGTGTTACCTGCTATTCGTGACAACGAGAACAGCCCTTCTGCGAACTTACCCAATCTCATATCTCCGGGTACTCGTAAATACATGAAAATCTCACACGACTTTAAAGAATGTCTAAAATTGCGTGTTCTTTTCCGATGTCTCACTTTTTTATTAGCTAAAGGAAGACATAAAAATCGTATGGAAGATGACGATAGAAAAAAAAGACATACAAAAAAAAAATTCACCGATAATTACATACATTCTTCTGTATAAGTTTTGATGACGTTTTTCTACTTTTTTATGTTAAATGGAATAATGCAGATGTTTGTTTTACAGTAAAGTCAAAAGTTTACTTAGAAAAGGCATCGTTGCCCATTTTTATATTAATTTTTCCTTATTATATAATATTGTGTTCATTTTTTTATTCACATCGTAATATTGTTACTACTTTTACTATTACGATGTCAAATGGAAAAAAATCTGTCAATCAAACAAATAGTCATACCAAAACAATAATAAGACAAGCGAAATCCTTTAAAATATGACAACAGTAATAATAATTTGCTGGAAAAAATAGGAATTGTGAATAAGAAAATATTCTACAGTCATATTATATTATATGGTCCATATTGTAGATATGATCCTTGATCTTTGATCGTCAGACAGGATTCTAAGTCGTCGTTTGCCGGAATTTTCATTTGGCAGTAATAATTACAATAATAACGATACCGAAGAAGTTTTATGGGTCTACCGTCATCCCTTGGAACATTATGTGGCATTCTCGATGTGCCGTAGCTGTAAATAACATAATTAAAGGGTCTTTACGTATGTCGATAAAGTTCGAGGGGAATTTAACGAGGTGATCAAATCGGGCGACAAGTGTCACGCTCATTTTTAACTCGGGACAGGACGCTATAGGATTCTCAGTAAGAGGGTTGTATTTTTTTGCTTCTTGAATTGCTACAAGAGTCTAGTGGACAATAGCACGATGGGGGACAAATCTGGTATACCTCAAGGATCTTCTCTCACGCTAGTAGTTTTCGTTTTCTTTTTGACAAAAAATTGGTTTCCATGTTTGTCCATTTACTGTATACATTGGTCACGGTTTGACTGATAATATACACGTTGGATGTACAGACTAGTATGTTTGTGTCTTCGAAAATTGGATCCATAGTTAATTGATAATCCACTGATTTTTGCCAGTCCACCTGTGCCAATCAAATACTGGACAGACCTCCTTTTTTCGTCCTTTCTCATAATTTTTTTTGTCGAAACTTCAGTCTGCAACGTCCGACAAACTCGTTCTACATTGTCACTCCCGATTATTACACCAACGGAGAAAAGACACATAGGTGGAGCAGTTAACCACAAGCAATCGACGTCACCATAAGTGAAAAATGAAATTACCTACAAGCGAGAATTTCCCCTCTGTCTCCCTCTCTCTCATGCTCTTTCTCTCTCTTTTGCTCACTAGTAACTTCCCTCAGAAGTTTCCACCGCCCTTAATTCCGAATTCACCCTCGAACTCGTTTTACCACGCATTATCCTTCATCCACTTTGCTCCATCGTCCGGGACAAGGACATTCGATTCCCCGATGTCCGTCCATGTTGTAAAGCGTCACATCACGTATGTATGACACATGTACATGTTATGTATACGTGTCTCGCGCTTTGTGATTTAAATTTTGTCGCTGTCCAAATTGGCTGACTAATCGGATTTCATCTTTGCCATCAAGCTGGGTGCGATTGGACACAATAAAGCATTTGACGATTTTTTTTGCTTACACCCCCTTTAAAATATGCCAATTGATCTTCTTTTAAATTCAATACGAACCCACGTCTTTTTCTTTTCTTAATACTGCGCTCGGTGATAATTCTCGTGCTCAGACATTACGAAAAATATTTTGCATGCTAAAAATAGTACTAAACAACACTTTGCTTCAATTACATCCATATGAATATTAATAAAACATTATAGAAAATGTATCATTGCTAATTTACTATAATTTAAGCAAAAACCGACAGCGATGATTGCGCGCTCGGTGTATGGCTCGGGCGATCACAAAAGTT
>JABSMR010026728.1:0-16609 GCA_018902295.1 Dusona sp. PSUC_FEM 10030013
TGGTCGTAGAAGAGAAAGAATATGGAAAAGTAGAACTTGGCACGGAGCCCACATTTAAATATATACTACGCGGATATGTGTACTCTGAACTAGACGACGATCGTTTGAGCAGTCTCGTGCCACTGGCGACCCGTATTTTCTATTGTACACATTCGTGTTTGTGTTCGAACACCAAGCATATTATGATACCATATTACATGATTACTCATCAGTCATTGAGACTTTCCTGCGAAGTGACACATCGCTGTTTATTTATTAAAATAGTTCAATCAGATTGCGGCTTTGAAAATTCGCGATGTCTTTCGTCAATCGCTTTCAATTTTTTTGATCACTTTCATTTTTTTTCAAAACCAGTTAAACCAATTGGTACGCAAGTACAGAAGTAAATTAGTACAACAAATGGAGTAGAAAATAATGATGTTGAACTTTGCTTCGTGGAAATGCAGCGAAACTCCTGTTTTTCTTCGGCAGACCCCAAAATTCATACACACTGTTTGGCTTCGATAATTCGACAATATCTATTCAAATATAAAAACTAAATGTGCGAAAAAAATTGGAACGATTTAACAAAATTATAAAGATAATAAATGAAAAAAATATCTTTCGTTGCATTCCAACGATGCAAACTTCAGTAGCATAATAAATGATATTTTAAAAATTACTCTTAATTAAAAAATATACGTTGAATAACATTATGACCAAATAATTTCATAGCAATTCATTTTTATTTACCAAACTCGACATTTTAACTACACTGGCGTTGATGAGAACATTACTGTCGAGACAATATAATCAAATTCTATAAATCAACTAATTCCATTAAAAATACAGTAACTGCGAATTCTGTATCGAAGCATTAAATTTCGAATTGAAATTGAGGAAAAATCATTTTTCCTCATTTCTTGCCGAGACATTTTTACTGAATATAAAAAAAAAAAAAAATAAAAAATAAAAAAGAAACATTTTAGGGAAAGTAGTCAATGTTGAGATAGCTTGCATAAAAGAACATTATTTACCAAAGACGGCGTTCTTGATGTATACAAACGGTTGTGTTACCCGTACATCGAGTAATAAATGGAACGAGCTTGTTTTTTCTTTCTTCATCTTCTAACTATACCGGTGCGAATACTCGTGCGTTTTTATATTCTTCTTTGCACACACGCGTACATAGAGTACAGTTTCAATTATCTTGAGATATTATTCCCGCCTCTTATCTTGCGTCAGAGTACACACGTTTATGTGCATTAATGTATGTACACATGAGTTGATATTAGTCCGTAATCTCACGTTTGTGAGGTTAGGATACAAGAAAAGAATCGTTGTTTGAGGCCGAAGACTTTTACGTATGTTGCGCATAGTATAATGTGTGTTTATGTACATATACGCGGTGATAATTACTCGCCATAGACAGCCTGATTCATCATTATTAAATAACGGATCGAGAGAGATAACGAGCTCCCAGAGTCTTATTTTTTAAGCTTATGCTTCTTTACGAGAGCCTGAAATCGTCGCCGACAAAGACCAAAGCATCGTACCCCACAGAGTCCAAATGGGCTTACTGGCTAAATATAGATAGTACTTGTACAATGAAAATACACAAGAGAAACCAAAGATATGAACTTTCAAATACTCTGGAAAAGTTCGTCCCTATCCCTATCTAGATTTTAGTTGAATAAAACGAAAGTAAATCACGCAGTGGGTATAAATTTCAGATTGAACAACAAAATCGATTTAAATCGATTAAATCGATTAATATTGCAAATGGAATATTAATTTATCAATTTGAAAAACGTGAAGAAATAAATATATATCTTTTTTCTTTAAATCCCAATTAGTGCATCGAAAATAAAAAATTGTGTGTCTAATTTAGAAAAAAATGTGACTTCTACAAATTCATTTAAAAACTTTCGAATATAAGAATTTTGGGAGAAAAAAAATCTATGACTAATTTTGGTGTGCTCAGTTTTAATTGGTTACCAGGTTTGATTAAATGTAACAAACATGCATTTATTCGAATATAACATTGGTTCGAGCTTTGGTAAACATAAAAAATCACTTTGCTGGTGAAAGAAAAATCAGAAAAACCTTCGTCCTTTTCCGCGTGGACAATCAAGAATGAAACTTGAATTTTGCGTTACTTTATGGGGAAATAGGATGAAAGAGAATAAAAGAAAGAAAAAGAGCGAGAGAGATCGTAACTTTTTGTAGCTCTTGTATGACAGAGAGATGAGAAAAAGTTGCGGTAACGGTCGTACGGTGTTATTCTCTTTCTATGAATTGCCTAACCTGCCTCGTGCATTGTTCGGGCACAACAGCTGGTGCTTGCGTCGGGCTCTTTTTCTCATTTTCATTCTCCCATCTTGCTCGGACTTCTTACGAAGAGCTCATCTCTTGGCTTTTCCCATACTCTGCTTTAAAGTACGTATAAAACAGCTGACGATTTTTCTGCTCCGACCTTTAAACATCGTAACCAAGTACGAAAGCATGAAGAAATTGTATACAAGAAACTTTTCGGGTCTCATGCCAATTGTCTGTCGATAGAGATCGCGGCTGTGTGACAGCGATCGAGCAAGCTCTATGGTCATAATTTACAAGGGGGACGAACAGAGAAGGCAAAAAGGTGACCAGCTGGTCCAAAAATTTCTTATATACATAGCTGGGCGTCAGACCCCAAAAATCCCCTGAGTCAGGCAAAAAGCAAAAAAATAAAAAACCCAGCACGAGACTCCGTAAAAGTTTGGCTAAGAAAAAAGGTCCTCGTGCTCGATTGACGATCGAAAATCCCTAGCAAAACTCCCGTGTACGTACATGTATTTCCGGTTTCAGTTTGAGCAGAATTTTTATCTTCTGATAGTTCTGGCTTTTGTTTTCAATTTGTCATATTTTATAATTTCGTACGATTACGATAGGGCATCTGTATTCGGTTGAAAAGAGAAAAAATTCGTTATGTTCCAACGAAACAGTCAATTTCCCATAACATACGAACCTCTTGGAGAAATACTTTGAATTTCACAACATCAAGTTTTTATAATTAAGAAGCAAATAGATGACGATGAATTATTTATAGAATTAGAAGAAGAAGAAGAAAAAAAAAAGAAATAACGAGAAAAAAAGAAATTAATGGAGTAAGTCTCAAACGTAATGATAGGCTAAAAACTCCGGTTACCGTAAGTTATACGACGTCGTTTGCTCCTTCTCATTGACTCTCGTTTATCTCGTAATTCTTTTTGCTCTGCGCGTCTCCGTCTCGCGAGCTCGATGAATCACTCGTTCACAGTTTTCGAGGCTCGTAAACACAAGCAGAATGGGTAAAAACAACGGGGAAAAGACATCGGAGTGAGAGTCGAAGTGCTCACAAAACTCGGATGCTGTACAGCATCCGAGTTTTGTGTCCGAGAACTCTTGCACTGACCATTCTCACTGCGAGAAAGAGAAAGATAGATAGAGAGAGAGTGAACCCTTCTCCCGAAGGTTTGTACTTCCCAAGGTTCACGAACTCCCCATCACAACGTATCTTTCTCTTACCTCACCTCGCGCTTTTTTTTCTCCTTCTCTCCTTCTCTCCTCCCGTTCGCCTATATGTGACGTCAGCCAAGAATAACCTGTCTTTGTTCCCACAGGCGCCGTTTGACGAACCGGTTCTTGTTCCGTATATATACATTAATATATACAGATATACGTGCATACATATTGCGTTAGCCATCAGCTGTGTGTGCTTTGTACGCCTTTGAATCAAAGCAAACCCGATTATACATATATATGCGTTTTCTCTTTCCCTCTCGTTCGCGAGATCCTACTGGACCGAGATTTATCTCCCTCTCACTCTTTAGTTCGCTCTTTCTCGAGACTTACATTCAATGTTCGAGACTTTAACCTCCTTTGCCTCGATAAATTGTACGTACACGTACTGTTGCCACTGTTGTTCTGAAATTCATCAAAACTAAAACTTTTAACGACTCTCTACAGATTTGTCAACGTTGTCAAATACTTTTTCAATACGTACAATAAAATCTACAACTTTCATTTCAATATGGCAGTAGCAAATGCGTCTCTCGATTCGTTTTTTAAATTAGAAATTAACAAATATTATTTTTCATTCAAAACGAATAATTTTAAATGAACGACGAGGCATAACTGAGTGTTGCGAAGGATCGATAAGAAAAGGGAATAACTTGTTAAAAATCGTGGCATTGACAGTGAACTCGAATAAATGAGGAACTCGATGAGTTTTCAAAAATCCGGGCACTTCGGTTCCTGAACCATGAAGAAATGTTTTCTTTCTTTTTTTTTTTAATGAGAAAGGAGAACGAGAATTAGTACGGAGCGTCGAAGGAAGTGGGCTCGAAGCACTCGCGGTGTTCAGGAAATAGGCTCGGTGAACACCGCTGCTTGTGCCGATGATGGCTTCTCTGCACCAAGTTCCTCGTCCGGAACGTATCTACGTATATAAATATACTCGTACAAATACGTATATGTATACATATTTGTAAATATATCTATATATATATTTATGTAGAACTGCGGTGGATCGGCAGAAAGTTGGACTGCCTTGTTCTGGGCGCTGCGTTGGACCGGAAGTGTTGTTACCCGAGAGGCTTTACCTCTATACCTTTATACCTCGTGGGGCTCTCCTTCCTATCTATATGTACACTCTATATCTCTTATTATAACGTGCATATATACGCGTGTTAATGTTATATATCTCAAACGTACACACACATATATGAAAAAGAGAAAAAAAAAACAAGAATAGAATCGCTTCCTGCGAGCAAGGAGGTTCAGTGCTCCCACACCCAAGCTACACCATTTTTTACAGTATGCACTCGCAGTTTATTCACAGTAAAACTACATTTGGAAGACGATAGCATTAGCTCGTACCTAACTTTGAATTTATTCTCTTCCCCAGCCACTTGCTTATTAAATTAATTTCGTATCGTACGAAGTTGAGATGAAATTACACCTACGGCAATTTGCGAGTCTGTTGAAACGAATGATATTAAAAGTTCGTTCGGATGCAACGGAAATTTTATTATTTTTCACTTCACTCGTGTAAACAATTGCAAGTATTTTTTATTATTGATTTTTCTGTCGGTTTTTATCTGAAGATTCAACAATAATTTGAACATATTTTGTAGTCTTTTTGGAGTTAAAAAAATTGGGCAACATTCGGGCAAAAAGAAAATGAAGAATTTTTGTTGCATTGCAACGACGCAAACTGCAACGTCATTCAAATTATTGTTTTTAAGTTATATTTAGAAGTACATATTACAAGCAAACTTATCAGCTCTCGATAATCTCTTTGTCGTCGTTTCATTCTTGTGCACTTGAGGAAGACCCTAAGTACATATATATAGCTATGAGTATGTGTGCTGCGCAGCCTCGAGTGTATACAAGTGTAAAAAGAGGCCTCTCGAGAAGCTGAAGTGGAATAACCGCGGTATATATGGGGACGAAGTGCGGTGGAGAAGGCACTTCGAGTAGGGTTTTCCCGCGAGTGCGAATCATCGATCCTTTCATCGTCCGCAGTCTCTCGTTGCTCCTCGCGTCAGCTCTACATGTATATATTTAACAGGGAATCTGCCTCTATGTTTTTCGATGCAAACTCCGAGAGAAATTATGCAAAAGACTACATCATCTCTGCCCAATGCGTATGTGATCCTATTTTTACGACGTATGTGCGTATACATGCCGGGCTTTCGTTCACCGAAAGACCAATCCCAGGAGAACTTTCTGAACTCTCCGAAGAATAATTTAATTGACCAAATGTCCCCCCTAGCGAATTTCTTGGGGTTCGTATCGCATATCGATCGAAGGGACTCACCACAACTTGGGGGAAAGAATAATGTATATGCGTATATATTATTGAAGTTTGGAACTTTATCGAAATCACGAGGTGTCGGGACGCTTGCAAAGACAAGTGGTAAATTTTTCTTCAGGATTATTCTCTCGTAATTTGAGTTAATATAGTGATAAAAAAAAAGAACATTAATGAAGTTAAGAAATAATGAAAAATAACGAATAAGAACAAAGTGCACTTGATCCGAGGATAGCCCACGTGCAATTAAGATTCTCGAGAGTCTTCCCTGAGTCGTCGTTGAAAGAGTCAATGACTGAATGACCGAGAAGATGATTTGATTATGGAGACCCTCTCTTTTAAGGCTCCAGCGAGTTAGGAGTGAGTGAGTTAGTGACTGAGCCAGTACAGTCAGTTAGGGACTCGTGCGGCTTAGACTGACCCCACGTTTCCTATTCCCTTGCTCGTCCATTATCGTTCACGTACGTGGTAGTGCGTACGTGACTCTTGCCCGCTATTCGAAACATTCTACATTGGGAGATAGGATCCGTCGTGTTAACTACAAGCGTAGAAAGCGACGTACACAAACTTAGACATTTTTTTATCGTTCAACCAGGGGTTCTCCTTCCTTCTAGTTCCATTGATGATCTGCCCTCCAAAACAATGAACGGGAGCTGTGGAAATGTGGTCCTTCCAATTCTTCTTGCTGAGAACCATCCAAGAGCTGCTCACAGTTTGTTCTTTTCTCAAACCCGGTCACTTGAACCCTCACCAACTATAACTCGGCCCGACGAGTTCCCGATGTTTAAACATGTAGAGAATTGCCCAATCCTGATCAAGCGGTTAGGCCACACGGTTCAGAGAAATAATAGAGCATGAAGGATCATCGGCATTGATGCTCCCCAAACACGGAAACCTTCCCATCATTCTGTAGATTTCTTTTTATAGCTGACCCTACCAAGTTTTCAATCATTATACGACATCGAATTGTCACTTCAAATGGCAATTAGTTACACCAAATTCACATTTACATACTTGGACTGTGGGTCCTTGCTCGCATTTTCGATAAAATTCTATCAGATACAACATAAAGTTTGTATTTTATTATTTAATAAAAAAGTAGCTATCGAATTGTTTTTAATGAAAAAAAAACAACGAATTCACTTTGAAATAATAAGAATTCTTTCTATAATGAGAATTGATAGAAAAAATAATTGACTTCTAAAAACAACGATCTTTTAACCACTCAACTTTACCAACTATATTACGAACCAGATAAATCGACACAATTCTCACAGATGAAAGATAGTATCACAAACCAAGATCACCATCACCCATATTCCAAGTCGAAATAGCCCACTTTCTTTTATGATTGGTTTCTTTTGATCAAGCAATTTCTATATAAATTTCGAAACTTAAGTTGTCCCTTCATAATTGCTCGGGAGTTTTGGACGGTTGATGCGAAAAAAAAGAGAGAACTTTTTCGAAGGTTTAAAACGAATCGCGTGTGCCTTGGCCCCGCCCCTATTACTTCCTAAGATATATCCGGTACATTAATTACGTGTAGAGCGCCATGTGGACGAGAGCTGAGAGTTGAAATATGCCTGATTCTTGTATAGGCGAGAAAGAAAAGGGGACGTAAAAACACTGAAGCAGGCGCCTGGTATGGATTCTAGACACGGTCGGGTCGCGTGATGAAGAAAGTGGCTGATATTTTGTTCATAAAAATCAGTCATGAAGCCATACAAGTAATTTCCACAATTCCGATAGCTTTTGAGGCTTCAATTTGTTGGAAAATAATTGCTACAATGGTTCGAGAGCTGCGAAAAGAATTGAATATTGTATTTGGAGAGTAGGGTTTCTATGCGAGAGTGAGAAATTGAAAATTGTGTAGTATATATGTATATCGTTATCGACCGCTGGCCAACAACAGCCACCCCCGCACTGACAGTCTGTATTCTGCGACTCTATATGACTGTCGGGGCAACCGGACGACGATCGATGCAGCCCTTCTCTATACATCGTACATACCGAATGGCGACGATGTCTATGTGTGGGTGTCTAGTGCAACGACAACGATATCACGCCGAGAGCCTCCGCCCGTCCAATTTCACCGCGTTGTTTCAATATTTACAAATCCACACAATCCTCTATCAATGTTGTGGATATAATGTTCTTTTTCTCCTCTAAAATACATTCGTAGTTTCAAGTTATTGCAGTGTTGCTCCAAACCAGAATCTCGTACTAAAAGATCAGCCATGCTGCTATTTCAGTGGAAATCATATAGACAATAAACTATACCTGGAAAGAAACCAACACGCAGCTGGTGAAGAAATCGGGGATAGACTACCGAAGGATTTGAATACCCAAGGGTGAACCTGATCTATGTTTCGAGATCCAGTTACTAACAGTTTCTCATGTACTGGCCAATTTTTTTTAAATATTTCAATACCGGTCCAAAATCGATCTTTTTCAAACGTCCCTACATTTTTGTAACTTAGGTGAATGGACCTCTTGATTGGTCAACATTTTTCGGCAATTGTGGTCAAACTTGTTCGGCTTGAAAAATGAAATCGACTTGACAAAATTGAAGGTAAATCCCTTTTTTGGCAAATTGACGTCTTGATTGTGAACTTAATCAACTAATCAAAGCATATTAACCTCCAATCTATGGAATTTTGGGACTTTACTTACAAATCCACCGCACCCGTCACCTCCAATGTAAACGTTTTCAACGCTCCGTAGCCCGGACTCGTATCATTTTCCATGTCGTTATTCCTGGGATGATTTTTCTTGGAGCGAGTCTGGTTAAAGTTGAATTGACATTATTTTGGAATAAAATATTCTTGCAACTCTAGGATTACTTCGGGTGTACGATGACTGAAGTTACGAGAAGAGCTAAATTGTTGAGGGTATAAGTATGCCGGGGTTTGATATGACGAAGGTATAGAAAGGTAAAAGCAAGTACCTACGTAGTTCGAGGAGAAAATAAATTCCTTTGTCATTGGGGTCGCGGTGCTGAGGTGCATTGGCTGATCCGAAGGGTCGTTCGGTCCACGTATGCGTGTGTGACACAGAGGGTTGTGTGAATATATGTGAAGGCGATGTGATACTCGAAGGGATGGAGGTTTACGCCTATGCAGCCAAAAGCAAGTACACACACATAGAAGTGCAGAGATAAAAGGGGGTGCGTTGGGGCTTCGGGAGTAAGCCAGGTGGTACGCAACCGTTGCTCCGCATCACTCGGCAGGCTCGCCCCTTCTTGATCCTCATATATAAACGCACACTGTACCATACATTATATTCATCGCTGTCATACCAAAGGCCTCGGTCCGGAGTGTATGAGTCGTTAAACCATTTGGTTTACGCCTTTTTGCTCCGAAGTCTTATATATACGCGTTTCCACTCAATACAGAGAGTGTCCCCTATAGCACCAGCAGGCTTCCTATCCCTCTGCGGGTTCTCCTCGTCTTGTAGCCCGCGCGCGCACATTTCGAGTTCCCGTCGAAGCAGCTGCAACCGATTTCCCTCCCCGATGTTTGTCTCGCTTTGCTCGAGGGTTGGACGTATATACGGGAAGTTACTTCTGGCCCGCATGTGCTTTGAAAGAAAGCACACTCGGGAGGAAAGCTCCCGAGGACATACGAGAGCTCTCAATGCTCCTTTCGAGCATATCGTGAATTTTAAAATCTCTCGATCTCTCAAGGTGAAAAATACCTTACGAGGCAACAACCATTTTAACGCGCCACGGTATTACTACGAAACTTAGGACAATCTGACTTTATCTAGTTTGTCTTGGAGGCGTTGCGTGTCTCTCCAGATGTTATACGAAGATAAGATAAGACGCTGATGATTAACCGCCGAAATCGACGATCACTTCAGTCAAGACTTTCGGGAGCAACAACAACATTTCGCAATTACGTTATTATTGTTCTCATTGAGGTATCGTCTCCGTTTGTCACTTTTAGCTACTACGGCCGATTCGTGACTCAATATGCCACCTACCATCAAAATTATTTGAAGAACTTGATGATTTATGACTCACAAACAAGTGTTATAGCTCCTGGAGAATACACCTCTATAATTTATTTCTTTACGACGTTACGGTGGGACCCAATTACTCGATGATTACCGGTATCGTTAAAGTAATAGTTGTTTCGCTACTATCCATCGCTCAGCTTGAGATCACGAATTTTCTAAATGCATTTGATCAAGCAATCAGTTTGCAACTATAAGAATAGTCCGTTATTGCAAATTGTGGTCAGGTCAAATTGATATTAGTTGGATTTCTTGCTTTATGGGTGGGGGGAAGCTCGGTAAGGGATGGACAGACGGTGGGATAAGGTACGGCATGTATCTAAAATGAAACCAAGGATCTTTCGAGCGCACGTTAACTGCGGCTGCTGCACGTGAGAGTGAAAGCACGCAGGATGTCGGAGCTGCCTCGCAACAATACCCAGCCGGGCGCTAAAACACAGACACAAACACACGCATGTATGTGTTATACGTAGCTGTTGCGGCCGTTTCGAGCGCTACTTACTGTATACACGTATTCAGGCTTTGGGTATAAGGCAGTCGTCCTCGCCAGAGCTGGGGCACCGGGCGAGTCAGGCAGGGCAGCTGTGTGCTTCATTCTCCTACCCGCCAGTCGTTACACCGGCGTCGTCCAGCGCTGCTGTGTATCATCGAGCTCTTTGAGCTGCTCGCGCGTTTTTCCTCTACCTTTCTCTTTGTTTTCTCTTGATTTGTCACCACTTATTCGCTCATTACCATCTCTATTGGCACGGGAAGACGTCGTTTTTCCGGAGACTCGCGTCGCTTCTCCACTCGCGTCGGTTCCGGCCCCACTTCCGGTCTTTCGAATTCTCGTCTTGCAGCCGCGCTTCGAACCGCACTTGGGGGATGTTCCGTAGATCTTTACCAACCATTGTGCTCGTTTTCGTGATGCACATTCAATCTCTCCCCTAATTCGCGTAGTAAGTTTTTATGAGGAATCTCTAAGTTTCAAACTGATGTCATTGAGATCGAAACTTTAATCGGGATACCGACGCAATAATTCAATCACAACCGCAATGTTGGAAGCCGTCGACATCGGTTTCGAGAGACACGAGGAGCAACGGATGTATTTCGGAACAAGGAGGCCCCGAAGGCCCCTAACCGTTCACAGAGCTACTCGACTTGCTCGTATACGTCTTTCGGCTAATCCTTCCGGTGAGTTGCACTTTAGGCTTAATCGAGCCTGTCTTATCGGTTCTCGTTGTCAATGTTAGGACCGAATTTGCCTAAGTTTACCAAACGTATTTTTGTCACCTCTGTCTTAAATGCGTAGTAGGCTCGTCCCAACTACACGCATAATGGATGTGATACACAAGCGTATTCGTTTCGTCCTTCATTCGTGTCTCATCGTTTGACCCAAACATCACAGGTAAACGGGAGGGGACCAACGCCAGGTATTTTCTTTGTCCCGGACTGAGCTATTCATGAGCCCGATTTTCTACGCACTTATACTTGCGTCATCTGTATTCAATTTTCAGCGTTTTATGATCTCTTATTTTATGTTCGTCCGTGATTTGAATATATAAACTTTCGATATTGATTTATTAATGAAATTGATGTAACTACATAATTTCATCAATTAATTCAATAAAAATCAATCGCTATGTTTGCACATGCACATGTTTACGTGACTCTTCGTAAACGTAATAGAAAATTCAAATGAATATTAACAATAAAATATACATTTTTCGTTTGGATAAAAAAGATTATTAAATTTGACGAAAATCGAAATAACAAGGGGGCGAAATAGTACGTTCAATGAGCCCACTATGTGGTCGCTTTTTTTTTTTACTGGTCTTGCTTATTTTCGATCGATGAAGCATCTCAGTCAACCCCCCCGACACTCAGCGAGCGCAAACGATCCGCGTGCGAGCACGACAGATGTGCTCTCCCACATCGCTCTCGACGCTCTGTTTGGATGTCTCCGAACTAGCATGCACGCCAACGCCCCATTGCAGGATTAAGTGAGATTGAGACTCTCCCTAACTTCGTTAATCCGATTGTTCGATAGCGACCTGGGAGGTTGACGTATATATACATATATGTCGAGAATATATATGTGTCGATGTATGCATCGCAATGGGAATATACACTTGTCGTCCTGGGATTTAATCGTGTTTAACTCTCAACCAGCCTCGGTTCCCATTTGCAAAGTAGCCTTTTAACTCGAACCCTACAAATTTCCCCCACTGTCTCTTTCGAAGTATTGGTTTTTCATGCGACAGCCAAAAAAACGTGCTCTTACTTTTATTCAGTTCGCTATTGAAGTAGTTTATTTTTCTATCATGAAAAGCCACTAAAATAGATCAATGTTTAAAACTGCCTTTTATCCTCTTAGTAATTCTATTTGATCGTGGTCAATATTGATTGAAATGAAATTTATTTGAAATTTATTCAACGAGGACGATTCCCATTTGTTCCCTAGACGTCACTCATGAATATGAAAACAATATCTGGTGAAAAAAATGATGCAGCAAACGGCGATTCCATTGAAAATTGTTGAGCATTTTTTGCCTTTTTCCTCGTCCGCATATTTGCATTGCATCTATTTCAAGGGGACTGGAAGCACGGAGTACATAAATACCTCTCTCTTTCTTGAGCGCAGCTTATCGAAGTAAATATATTTGCGGGATAAAGCCCGCGTCGATACTCAAATTCAATAACAATGAGGGCAAACTGTTGGATACACCAGAAACGATCTCATCATTAATCTCTCGCTGATAAAACAATCCGAGCGGTTGAAAAATTGTTATTAGCCTAATGGCGCCGTGAGGTTGAAGCGCGAGGGGCACGGCACCGGGTATTTTCTTCATATCTATAGTTATACCAAGAGTACATACCGATTTACTGCTATGAAACCAGAAAGAGATAGAAATAGGGAGGGAGGGAAAGAGAGACTTAAGAGTTGCATAACCCACATCTAGTCTCATGTGTGTATATATTTGATGGCGCGGACGAACGCGAGAGGAGTGAGAGGACAGATTCTCCTCTTTCTTTCGCTATTTCTCTCTCCTTTGCTCTCAATGCATCGGAGCGAGGGAGGAGGTTGTATACACGAAGCCAGGAGAGGCTGGAGTGCAACTTGGTAAGAAGGAAGGCTAGATAGATAGGCTGGGGCTGATCCTAAGCAGAGTCAAAGACGGCAAAGTGGGAGAGGACTGTGAGTGAGGTAGCTAAACTGCTGCTAGGAGCGCAACACCACTGCGGAGAGCACCAAAGATCACGGCATCGGGCGTGGGAACGCGCCTGAACCTCTTCTTGGATTACAGTGTGCGGTACTCTAGCAGCTCGATATAACGTACATAATCCTTGGAGAATTATCTTCCGACTTTAAGATAAACCGCGAGGATTGAGCTCTGGACAACGACCTATCAACGAGTCGTCCTGGCTTCTTCACATCGATCTCATTTTTCTCCTGATGAACCAAAACCCAAAAGTCACTGAAAGTCTCGTGTTATCTGAGGATAACCTTGTCAAAGAATCACCATTAATATTAAGCTTTTGTGTTCTCCTTTTCTTTAGTTTAACTTCTCTGCCTTTTTTCTTGCAATTCAGCCAGTCACCGATCATCAGCTGATAACCTACTTTAAGCGTCATTATTAATATTGTTGTTGTTGTTGTTCGTCAATTGCTAGAGTAAATGTCCCCCAGGGGATGAATGAGGATAAAATGATTCTCTCTGTTTGTTGGTACACGCTATGTGTGTCACGGGTTTCCCACGCGTGCAGACAAGCTTGCTTCGTCTACTAATACGTGCAATCGGCGTCAACGCGAAAGTACCTCGGAATGGACGCTCTCCGATTTAGCTTGTAAACAACAAAGATGGGGAATAGTTGCGGATAGCAAATGTGGACCGTGCTAATCGACAAAGCCACTCGTGTCCTGCTATTCCGGCTTTCAGGATGATGTATCTCGCCAGTATTCCGTTGATGACTCGGGCAACGCGCGTCTCGCTCTCCGATCTAACAAAGGGACAATCTTTCCACTCGAGGCTCTGGTCAATCGCGTGATGTTTGTACACCGGATGACTTTCACCGCAAGAAAAACAGCGCTCTCGGTCTTCTCATCACTATTGAATCTTTCTCTTTCTTACTCACCTCGGCTCCACTTTTTCTTCCTCGTTGAAACATTCGACAACCTCGACGTTCATCACCGCAACTAATAGATCGAGCTCCCCCTGCAGCTGCTCTCTACCTTTTCCTTTTTTTCTCCTCTCGGTTTAAGTGGGCAGAGCGTACCGAATAATGCCTCGGTACTCCTCACCCCTCCAAGTACTCCCTCCTCTCTCGACCTCTCTAAGGAGAGAAACGGCGGAACCTTGAACCTCGAACTTTAACGGACTCCCACATTGATAGCCGTGACTAGAGGAATGGAAATAAGGAGAGAAGCGACGCCCCGCGTCTATTCTTAACAACTGATAACCTGTTATAAAAATCACTAAATAAGCTTACATTTCCCTAAACTTTTAACACAATTATCCCACTACGCTCGATGTTTATTTAGCTTTTTCGTTACTTTTCGTAACTCTGCCAACTTGAAGCCCAAAAAAGAAACTATTTGCGTAGCCCACGTTTCGCAACGACCAATCTCTACGCCTCGGAAGTGGTTTCGTTCATCGATACGTTAATCTCACACTTTGAAAGCCTTGCCATTGATTCTCGCAACACGATCCTTATCGTACCACAATTGATTAGCTCGATTATCAATCAATGAAAATCAATATCGAAGATACGAAAAAGACACAGATATAAATATACTTTGAATACATGAGGTCCAGAGCGAGATACGCTCTAGGATGAGAGAGGGGGGATTCTAGGACGCGAAGATCGAAGGCTCGGTGAGTGCATCGCACTCATCGCCGTAGTGTACCGTATATACGTAGACTTTGTGATGGCTTCTGCACTCCGAGAACGCCGAGGCAGGAGAGCAACCGTGGGAAATATCAGAACGTACCGTTGGCGCGAGAATAGTTTCATGATTCTGAAGCGCCTTCGCAATACTTCATAGCCAACACCCCCACCCCCCCCCCCCCTTCCTATTTTCTATACTCTTTCAAGATCACTTGCTTTCTCCCACTGCTGCGATCAACTTTTGCCGATCATTCGCAACTTTTTCGCACGCCTTTTTTCTTCCCCCTCCCCCCCTCCCACAACCGCATCGATTCTACGCAACGACCGATCCTTTTTTGCACTCGTTTTGATACTCGTTGGAAATAACACCTGAAACGAATCCATTGTCGTGACTAGTCAATCCTTTCAACATACCTGTATACTACATTTCCTCATTAAAGTGTACTTCCTTGAGAAAAACATCTAACGTCGTTCAAGCAGCTAATCGAATTACTATAGCTACAAAATCCATTATTCAATCTTACTAGAATTTTATTCAGATGTAATTTTGATAAGTAAATACAAAAATTTGTACTTTCTCGAGACTGTCGTTATAAATTTTTACTGTTATCATTTTTACTATTTTTTTTGTCGTTGTCGTCATTTTTCTCGTGTCGACACATTCGTGCAAATTCTTTCTTCCATGTTCTTCTGTCCGTCACTCACTCGATTTAAAAAATGGTTTTATACAAATCCTCTACTCCTCGCGTCCCTCGGCATGTATATACTCGAAATGCTTTGGTCGTTTTTGTCTCGCGGGCGTTGCGGTTGTATAGTTACTACGCGCGAATGAGTTCATATCGCTTCCGGCATGCGAGAGATTTTGGTTCTATGCTCTACTCCCAAACGTTACACGCATAAACGTATATTTATTCACATACGCAGCCAGTCCGTACGTACTTGAATTTCATGTACGTATCAATGTGGGTCCGTAGCATAATGAATATTCTGTACTTCCGTGGCGGTGCGTGCGGTTTCCGGTCATCGGGATCACGCGAGTGTAAACACGTCCGATCCGGCGTTATGTTCACGATGGGTCACTATACTCACTCGTGTGTATGTATCGCGTGGTTTTGTTGAGGAAATAAATATCGGCAACAAGCCACGCTAAAGAGAGAAAGAGAGAGAGTGAGAAAGAGGACTAGGTGGGGCCCGCCAGGATTTTCGCATTCGCACCGCCTCTTCTTGAGCTTCCTTCCTCTTGCATCGATATTCCCATCATCAGTGAGAAACTGACTCTCGCCAAGAGTACATCGAGAACACTTGAAGCAAACTCTTTACTCGATTTCCGTACGCGCCTAATAAACGTAACGATATATCGAAATTCAGAGCAAAATTATAATTTCGTGAAATTCTCGTCATTTGAATCAGAAATTTATTCTCGATGGTGTCAACTTTGTCGTATCCTAATTAATATTTACTTTTCCGTCGAAGAGCGTGTTGATTAGTCGAGTTAATTGGACGCGAAAATCGATGGATGTTAATTAAAACATTTTTTTCGAACCGTTCCGATTGGGAAAACCGTTCGAATTGAAAGATCCTTACTCGACAGACTACTATTATGAAATACCGAACGAGTGCAGCAGGCGGAGGAATCTCGCCTCAGGGTTCCGTACATATTCTCGTTCGAACCCGAAGAGGTGCATTTTATGCTTGAAACTATCATTCCGACTCCATTTCTCATTTGCAAATAGAATATTTGCGTTATCGGTTTAGATTTTTCATCGTTACCCTAGAAATTCTAACAACCATTATTTTTATTATTTATTGACATTATTAAATTTTTGTAGTTCGATTTTTATCATCCGCCAACATTTTTTTAATTAAATATTTCAAACAATGCGTTGAATATTTTTTTTCTAATCTCGAA
>JABSMR010026838.1:0-16609 GCA_018902295.1 Dusona sp. PSUC_FEM 10030013
CTCAATATTTAGAGGTGACTTTTACGATTTTTATTGATATTATATTTTTTTAGAAATGTTTTTTATTTCAAAGTACCATTTTTTAAACTTTCTTACACGGAGAGAAAAAATATCAGAAATATTACCGTGCTCATTATCGTCATGCTTTGATGCCATTATTGAGACTGGGACAAAAACTGGACTCAAGGGAAGAGGACTCGACGAACTTGAAGTAAAAATGCCATGAAAAAAACTAAACCATATGAGGATGGTTATCCTTAAAAAAAAGCAGAAACAACAAAATTGCCTATAATTTTTAACAATGGTTTAAAAATAGAAATGCGAGAAATCCGAGTTTTTTACTTTCGATAGTTTATAAAAAAAAATGGACGGACAAAAATTAATTATTTGGGATAACCCGATAGCGAGGCTATTGACAGGTAGAATATCGGAGAAAAAAAAATCGATTGATTGCAAAAATTTGATGGAGGGTAACCTCAAATAAAATGATTACGAATAAATTAATAAATAAAAGTTAATCGTAAGAATTAAGCTATTGTGTTGACGGAATTTTTATTAAAGCAATATCCGAGGAAAACTGGTTAGGCCGCACGAAATAAAAAAAATAATTCGCGCACTGGAAATAACGTCATCGGAAAACAAAATGAACAAATAAAAGTCGATAACGACTCCACTGAAAGTTGAGGAACTGAGCGCATTTTTTAACAGTACCGTTATTTCATCAATGTTCAAAGTGAACCCTGTTGGATGCACAAATATTAAAAAAAAAAAAAATAAAAGCTCAATGAGCCACCACTGAAAATTGTACAGAAGGACTTCTGCGTAGGACTTGGCCGAATACATTTCTCTGAGGAAATATATTCCAAATCGAAAGAAAGTTCGCTTCAATGTACTTAATATAAATCGTGGGCAGATTGCACGGAGAGAATTAAATCTTAAAAATTACCGTTACAGAATAGAAATGGAGGATGACTTTGAATGTTCGTCAATTTTTACTGTGCAGAAAGTAAATTTTCATGAAAATAGAATAAAATGTCTCGTATATACAATAAATTATATTTTATTTCCATGAAAATTCACATTCTGCACAGTAAAAATTGCCGAACATTCAAGTTCATCCCCCGTTTTTATTCTGTAATGGTAATTTTTAAGGTTTAATTCTCTCCGTGTGTAAATGCACCGAAGTTGACGAAAATGATTCCGACAATTATCCAATTGATACAAATTTTCGTCGAATATTCATTATTTTTTTTTGATAAATATATTTTATTTTTTACACTACAAATATCAGTTAAGTCATTCGAATGATCGAATTTTTAATTTTTGTACTGAAAAAATAAATTTAACTTTTTCAGGGGGTGTTCCGATTAGCGCTGGTGTTCCACTTTGCCCAACCTGTCTCCTATGCATTTAGTTACAATTCCATTAACTTTTTACGAAGATGGAAACAATTTGATGTCCTCTCCTTCAACGGGTCTCTGCCCAAATTTGTACTTTATTATTTTTTTGGTTCCCTAGTTCGCACGCTGTAACCGTTATTATCGGTTATTAAAAACTGACTTTACCACTTATTCGAACTTCATAGAAATGATGTGAAAATAAACCAAGATATTTCTCACTGATAAAAAAAACGTCGATCAATTAGAAGAGAATTTGATAAGACGGCGCAATTTTACTCACCATTGTTGGTACACAAAAGACGTGACAGAAGTGTGTCCGACTAGCGTGGTCTTTGGTGATGTAAGCAAAATGTGTCAAGTCATCGGCATCTTGACAGGCGCAATGAATGTTGCGAATCTCGTGTTCGCAAATCGGTTCCTGATCGACGATGATTAGCCAATGACGAAAAAAATGAAGAAATAAATCGCCGTCACTAATATAATTCAATATAGGATCGCCCATATAACTGACAAAATATACATTTAAATTTCAAATTTTCTTACATTAGTAACCGAGTTGAGGAACCTGACGCCGCGATAAGATATGGCTAGGGTAATTCCCAGGCTGACTCTTGGATCGCGACAGGTTTTCTTCAGCTTCTGGATCGATTTTTTCGTCGATTCGGTTCCTCGTAATTCTTTGACGACTGTCGATCCCAGATACTGTGTCGTATAGTTAACGATAAAACAAATATGAACTAATATTTAATGGTTATGTTGAATTTTAATTCATACAGCGAAAAATAAATATTTGAATATTTATCGGAGAAATCATAGGAACGAAAAAAACAATGAAAAGTTCATGAAATTACGATGGAACTATCAAATTTTAATTCTAATAAAAATTGAAAAAAAAAGATCACGTTTCTTATAAGAAATTTTGTGCCACAGACTAATTATCTATGATAGTTCGTAACATGTTGTTTAATTAGTGTTTCATCGCTAATTAATCATAAGAAAATAAATCGCCTCACATTTTTTTGAATACAAATAAATGAATAAATTTTGTATCCGATTATAATTAAGACAATAACTTACATTGGCGACGTAATTAACACAACCGGTGAGGAGAGTTTTTGGTTGATGCCTCCACTGAGTCTTGAGGGTGGATGGAACACCGAACAAAAGCTCCGAGGGCGCACGAATTTCCAGCTGTTCTGGGGCGGATATCGTACCGTTGTGAGAACTCGGTCGTTGTGGTGGTTGTGGTGCTGGCCTATTTTTTCGGTGTCTCAGGGTCCCCGAGGTCGCAGCATTTGTTCCACTCACCAATGTTGCATTACCGTTTCCTTGCGGAGTCTCTGGCAACTTTTCACGAATCTCTTCTTTCAGCTGTTGTATATTCGTTTTCTATTCACAAGCAAATCAAATGACGTACAGATTTTTTCAAGAGATTCCTCTTTTTTTTAAATTCTTCTTCGAAAAACATGAAAATAAGAATTCAACAATTCACGACATGTTTTTGTCAAGAAATTGATTATTACCGCTGTAACCCTTTACCTGTGCGGCGATAAAAAACTTTTTCAAATTCAAAATAGTGGACTAAAAACTAAAATGTTATTTTATTTAAATAAAATCTGACATCGGAGAATTTAAAACAAATGAAACAATGAAAAATAAAAAAAAAACAAAAACATGGAGTGTTTTGTCCGGCAACTTCCTTGTGATACACTCTACAGCCGTGAATTATATTTTTTTACAAGTTCTCTACCTGACCTGTAAATCTGTTCAGACACTGAAAACCCAATTTTGTTGAAATATTAAAGTATTTTGTTGGACGTATTCAACAAAATTATTTCGTTCAGGCAATAAAATTTGAATCGTTTCAACAAAACTTCGTTATACCGAAACGAAACTTTGTTCGAACATTAAAAATTTCGTGGCCGAACGAAATATTTTTGCTGGACGTATTCAACAAAACATTTTACTGTTTAAACAAAATTGGGTTTTCAGTGTCCTGTGAGACAAATTCACCCTCATTATGTTTAATAGGTGCATTCAAATTGGCATAAAAACATTGTCAAAAAATAGCACTTATTTGACTAGTGTGAAGTAAAGTAGTTGCCTTAAACTACTTTTTTCATCAAATCACGATTTGATTTCGCTCTTTTTGAACGTTTTATATTGCTTCTACTAGCACTCCTGGGTTATTCTGTTTTTTCTTTTGATAATTTATTGTAATATATTGAGTAAGTCTTTCATGTCAAATTAAAAATAGAAAAAACAGAGAAAAACAAGATATGAATGACATTTATGGAGAAATCAAGGACTTGGTATGTAAATTTTGAGGATCGTCGTTCTAAGCATGATTTCTGTGCCGAGTGATCTCGTTCACTTTAGTTTTTACGGTTCATCTATTTCCTACGTGATATAAAACTCGTGGTGACCTCTACTAATATTTAAAACTGCCACTGGAACCTTGTAATTCTTAAGCGGTCGATAAAGAAGCTCAGGTATACGCCGTTCTCTGCCAAGCTTGCCATCTGTCGGACGTTCACTCAAAGTCACGAAACTAAATTATAAATACATCCCGTCCCACGCGTTAGCGAGAGTACGCAGACGCGTTGTCTCTAACATTTGAATTAATGATAAAAAAACATCGTCAAATGAAGAACGAAGCAAAATATTGCTAACTATCGAGTTAATGATCAGGATTAATAGTTCTAATTACAAATGATGCATTGGTCGATGATTCTCGTTCAGATAAAATGTGTATGCTGGAATGGTTGCGAAATTTATTCTTTTCAAAAGTACTACCGATGTGAAATACTTTACAACGATAAAAACTTTTGTCACTAATCAGAATGATTGTACAGGTATTGGCTAATGAATTGAAACGTACGACCCTGCTATCTTAAAAAAACGGTTATTCACTTTTCGCTTTCGTTATCGAGTATATTGAAAGTGATTTGGAGCAGAATTGGGCGTGGGAGCGAATCAGCTTAAACTAAAATCAATTTATTGGTCAGTCAATCGTTCACCGAACAACATTTACGTCTCAAGACGTTCGCTAAAAAGAGATGTACCCGACGTAACGTGCGCAATGGTAGAAAGAAAGAGAGCGAGAGAGAGAGACAGAGCGAGAGAAAGAGTTACGAAGGCGAACAGGCCAGTCGCCATTTTTGATGATCGTACGTTGGTGAAGCGGCAATAATACACGGAAGATATGGCTTCCGGAAAATTGTTGGTTGACGTCAAGGCCACTCGATTCAGTGGCGCGTCGTACCAGCAAAGGTCGAACCATCTGAGAGATCGCGGTTGATCTTCTCAGTACGCTGCAACATTGCTGATGCGTCGAGTGAGCGAGTTATCTGCAATTTTGGCCTAGCTCTCTCTCTATCTCCCGTCGTTTATTCAGCATCATGTAAATTTCGTCATGACACTAGAGATTCCCCGATTATCTTGCGTTCGCGAGAAAACACCCAAGCCAAGTTCTAATTCCAGACACACAGTTGCAAATCATTCGAAAAAAACTTTGATAGCATCTTCAACGAGATACGACGTGACGAACGCTCAAGGATTCGTTTCACTCGTGCAGGTTTCTATAGACGAGATCTTAACTTTTGTAGAAGATCTTGTATTTGTATTAGATAAATTAAAGATGCGCGCATCTGGGATTAAACCTTTGCCAGCAGTGGATTTTCATTATTCCCAGAGGCTTTGAGGAAATGGTTATGCAAACGAATAACCGGATGATAGTTGCGGTGGAAGGTGTGGCTATAGTTGTGAGCTTGGGAGTCTTTTGTAATACCTGCGTTAGAAACGTTGGCGCGTTCAAGGCTCTAACGATACTATAACCATTATTCAAGATGCGAAGTCACTCCTTCTTTTCACTTTCGTAACGGCTGTAACTCAGCTAATCTGTTGCAATATCCACCAAAGTTCATTGAATGTAATATCATTGTAACTTTTTGGTAGCCGTTTCTAGGAAACGAAAAATTGATACTATTGCATGAACATACAATGTTCATCTTATCCTTCACTTTTAACCCTGAGAAACATTAGTTTTTTTCTTTTTTTTTGCGGTGTTAAGTCTAAGTGCGTTTGATCGTAGAACTCGGGATGCATGAGCGACGAAAGGGGAGGAACGTGGGTTGAACAGACTCTTCGCGGTCCGTCCGGTATAGTTGAGCGTCTTGTCACGGCTGGTTTCGTCTCGTTGCATCTGCCAAGCGAGCGCACACCATGCGGTACACATATCTCTTTAATGTAATCCGTTCTCCGCAAAGAATCCACGAGACTCTAAAACCTAAAGCTATTGCGATCTTGGAGATAAACAAAATTGGTCAAAACGAAAAGACTCTGGAAGAAAGAGACCACGAAGCTTATCCTCGCAGCACGTGTCTGACAAATCTCTCCAGACTACATTTTCTCGATCCAAATACGAGCATGATACCCCGAAGTTCACAAATATCCCTTGGTACCAGGAGAAACGAGACGAATGTGACGAAGAGCAATAAGAAGCAGCGAAAGATCCAGAAGAAGATGAAGGAGAAGAAGAAGGCGAAGGAGACGGCGTACGTCCGATGTGAATCATGAGATTAAAGACAGATGACGCTATAGCTCTCTCTACTCTCAGAAGAGCTTGGGATTTCCTCTCTGTTTCTCAGCGCATATCCGTATACTTTTGCATGCATGTATATATATTCGTACATATCCATTATAAAGCTTTTCTTAAGTGCGTCAGGCAGGGCTATGGATCGCCGAATATTTGTTTCAGCGACAAAGCAAGATGTTGTTTTGTTTACTACAAATTTAACTTTAGCCACTCAGTTCTGCTACATCAAAGATTTCAAAGACCATTACATCGAGCCACAAGATTTTAGAACCCTCTTCAAGAATTCCTTTCTCTAAGTACACAATTGAAAAAAAAACATTCTCATTTCCGAGGCCATTAGGGAATTCATTTTCCATAATCAACTGACCTTACTAAAAATTGTTTCCATTTTGTTTTTCTAAAACTCGATTTTTCTTCTTCAGTACTGATAGTTTTCAGTCTCATCGTCCAAGTCGACGAAGCTTCTGATTAGCTTAACATTTTTAATCTTTCGATGCTTCGGTCCAAAGAAAGAACCAGAATAAGGTTTTGTTTATTAATACCTGTGGATTCTGTTTATGCGAGCATAATAATTGTCTTGAGCCTTATCTCAGAGTATTACTAAATATACAAATTAATGAAAAAATATCGTTTTCAACAGCCTTTGGCACACAAAAAATCATAAATATCGCCGAATCGTATATTTGTACATAATTAATTATTTCCAAATGTTTAATCACTAATTTTCGCATAGAGAATTGAATTGTCACGATGTTCCTAAGGCATATTCGGGACGATGTATGTAAAATGACAAATAATACGCTCGTTTTATCCGGACTATCCATCTAATATTACATAAACGAGTAGAAGGGGAGGAAAAGGTCTCTTTGTGCCAAATATTATTTCTGCTACGTTCGAAAACAAACACGGTTACGCCTCGTCCGACGGAAACTGATGAAGATAGTTACAAAAATTCTTCCACCAATTCCTGTAGCATACTTGTGTGATTTTTTCCAGGCGGACTCCTGGCAAAGTCAAACAATCCACGAGCAAACGAACGCAGACACTCGGGGGCGACCTTCACTCGCAAATTTTTCGGATTTCCTTGATTTTTTTGCCTGACCGTCACGTGAAAGAGGTCAAAAAGCAAGGTCCATCTTCTCTTGCATTCGCAGAAGACCAGGTGTCGTCGATTTCGGTGACAGAAACAACATTATATTTAATTGTGCATAAACAACGCCGAAATTACGAAATGACTGTGCGTTTTGAAAAGTTAGGGTTTTTAAAAATTATATTTTTCTTGTTCAGCGTCAGAAAAGTCATTATATGTTCGAATTTTCGTTTAAAGCTTATTTTCGAGTATATTTATCAGCTTCGGGTACAGGACATTTATTTTTGCAGATAAGATCTTTTGATTAGTATCAGTTTTCTGTTTGGTTACATGTATTTTAGTCGTTCATTTCGAAATATAATAAAGTATATAATTTCTAAGTTTTATGCCAAGTTTCTAAATCGTCGTGGACTAAGTATCCTGACTTATCTGTTTTTTCACGTTTTCTTGGTGTGTCAGGACGCAGGAAACTTAGTGTTACTGACACGATTCAGATTTCATAATCGAGTAAAGCGTGTCCTTTGTTTACATCCCAAAAATGGTTCATTTGGACTCTCTCAATGGCATTTTATAAATTATACTTTTAATTCTCTACAGCAGTTTTTGCATTCGAGATTCGTTGAGATAATGCACATATTCTCGAGTTCTTAACGACGTCATAATTGCAAGATGACTTACGCTTTTCGTAACTGTAGAGTCATGGAAATCTCTTTGAACCGAAGTTTAATGGCCGTCATTGCCAAGGCGCGGTGACACAGTAGTTTGGGTCGGCTTGTCAAGTGTCCTGGTAATCGGCTGAAACATATTCTTGAGAGAATTTTCAACAACGTCGCACATATGACGTGAAACCAATACTATTTCCCCTCTCAGGAGATGTTCCCATACGCGATATCAGATAAATTAGATTTTTGCACTCGGTACTCGGTCTCTTTCGTTGTAAAACTAAGACGAGAAATACGGAACTTGAACTGATCGCAATTTGGCAAGTTTTCAGCTTCGTGCAATACGCTAATCGGGCTTTGTCATCGGTCTTCTTTTTTATCGGAGGTCATCTTGTGAATGATCAATGATACAAACAAGTTTGAGATTCGAATAAGTTTCGTCTCCTAGGAATACCTCGGATAATTCTCTTAATTGCCATTATTATTTTGAACATTATTTCGGTAGCTTAAGTTTTTATTGTAACTGGAAGTTCTTGGTTCATAATGGATACTATTTAAAAACGTCGTACTATTTTAAAACGTTTATTGCAGGTACTTAGAGAGCTTATAACTTTATAAATATCGAAGAATTACAAGAGCAAAATTTCTATCCGAAATTCTCGAAAATCTAAATCTCTGAAAAAATATATAATTTTAATCGAGCAATAAGACTTTTATTTTTTTCATTGAGAGAACCGTAATAGCAATTGCTACGACTAACATTAGTCACGTTTTCGATAATTCTTTTCGTCAGACCTGGAATGGTTTGTTTATTCGAACTCATTCGATCATTTTATTAGGTCATTATGCTCGACGTGACGTGATCCATTCGATGTTTGGAAAGGCGTGTCGCGAACGTGAACAGGAACACTAAACTATTTTCATTTATTTCAATTTATCGACCCAGTTAAACATAATTTTATTATTAGTTCAACTAGGGAGTTCGGTATAACGGTCATTTTTGAGAAATCTATATTCACAAAAATACGTTAAATATTGTGTTGAGGATTTTGGTTCATTTGACATTACAATTCACGATACAATTATTATTTTTATCCCGGAACATTTAATTTATTGTTCCGTTAACTGAAACTCACATAAGTATTTACAATAAAGAAAAATTATAATTCACTTGTCCATGAGCTTTATTCAGACCAATTCCAACTTGAAATTGGCTTTAAACAATTTTGTTTATAAAAAAAGGCTACGATTCCTGGTAACGCTGAAAACATTGCATTTTTCCACGTCGCAGACTCACCTCATTATTTTATTTACATGTACGACTTTTTTGTCGTGGTTGCCAAAAAAGTTGTTCTGGCATTTTCCTCGGTTGTGCACTTGTTATTGAATTTTATGAATGATTGAACAGTGAAATTTCTCCAACACTGTATCTCTCAACTCTCAACTGTATCTGTGTGTGTGTGTGTTTCTCTATCTCCCTCTACGCTTATCCGACTGTATGTCTGAGTCTGTTGTTTCTTTTTCTCTCCCTTTCTGTATTTCATTGTCTTGTACTTCTTTCTCGTTGATACATTATGTTGCCCCTTCATCCCCTCTCGTGACGTTATGAATTTTCATCTCTTTCGCAGCATCTTTGAAACTCCCTCCCGCCCGGCGCGTCCCACACGTCGTCCTAATTATACCTGTATCCACGTATTTCTGGAAACGGGCTGTGCCACGTCTTCTCACGCGTGTACGTCTGCGTGTGCTTTATAACGTGCTGTAGAGCAGCTTAGAAGCTTTCGAGCTTTCGGGGGCGGAGTGTTTCCTGGACCTTCTCAGTCTGGCGTGGTCCATCCAACAGATCGCGCCATTTTACAAGCGTCAAACATTGCGCGAGCCACGAGGCACCGTACGATCGAACCCGCCATTTTTTTAAAAATTATTCAGGAACAAAATGCGACTACAAAATTGTTGCCCAAATGAGGAAAAAAGTCTTTGACGGAACACCATTTTTTACGGGGGAAAACCGTGATCACTTTTTACCGAAGATTTTAGGCCGTTGAATTGTTCATAAGAAAGAAAAAAATTGTGGATATTTTTTTTAGTGCCGCATTCAATCACGCGCTTTTTCGGTCATTGTGAAGTTTCCCCTTTTTTCCTTCCTCCTGTCTTTCCTGAGTGCAGTGTTATCATCGACATCTGTGCATCGAATTTACACCCTTTACGAGGCTCACGCGCTTCAAAACCAAAGGATTAAGTTCTAATCTCGTCAAATTAATACAAGATGGCGACTACAGAGGTTTTCCAGGATTGGGACTCGCCCCACGAGACTGTTACGACTTCGAGAATAAGTAGGAAAACTACTACTACTAGAACGAGTAAAACGACCAAAACATCGTCTAGGGTCCCTGCCGACGAG
Source organism: Dusona sp. PSUC_FEM 10030013 (assembly GCA_018902295.1). Classification (NCBI taxonomy): domain Eukaryota; kingdom Metazoa; phylum Arthropoda; class Insecta; order Hymenoptera; family Ichneumonidae; genus Dusona; species Dusona sp. PSUC_FEM 10030013. The sequence continues at coordinate 10,151 of JABSMR010026838.1, forward strand.
GTGAGGTCATAAACATGGGTCACAGCATACTGGAGATCGATTTAAATCGAAGATCTTCGTTGTTATTCTTTTTTTTCTTTATTATCATTCTGATAGGGATACAAAAGAAGAATTTCAGTGAATAACCGGGACACCGGATTGTTTTTCTGAGTTCGAAAGGACTCGAACAATTTTGATTAATATGATTAGGCACTTAATTATTATACATCCAAATATTAACCGTCCCCTACTGGATTTATTAATTGCGATTCACAGTCCTTGATGAATTTACAATTTTTTGACGAATCGGTTTACAAGTTTTTCATTAAACTAAAAATTTAATTTTCGTGGTTTAAGTTTCGAAAGTATTGCTTTCAAATATTAAATCGAATTTGGTAACTTGGCGAGAGAATTAAAAAGTAAATATTCCTCAAACTTAAAATAAGTTACTTAACTCGGTAAAAAAAAAAAAAAATTAGATGGAACGGATGGTTTATAACTAAGAGACACGATTTTACTTCATAGACGATTTTTTTCGAATTTGATGAAATTTTATGGTGCATAGCAATAAATACCAAATTTTATTTCTCACGACGTACTAAATAACGAAGATTTATCCCCGTATTTTGTACACTTCTAAATACGACGTTGAAAATTACGAAAATTTTGTGAAAAGGATTGAAAAATTCTTGGCACCAGTGACAAGGTCGTGATAATCTCTACTACAGTTGGATTACTGGTTTAATTTTTTATTGCGGTTCTGATGTTTATCACGAACAAGTTTCGAACAACAAAACGAACGAATTTTTTTTTCTTTTTTATTCTTACCTAACCTCCGTCCTTGTCACCAATCTCACTTACCGGATCAAGTCAAATGCAATTTAGTTACATTTTCTTGGCTCTTGGAAACTCAACAGGAAATATCAACTTTCCACGAGCATGATTAATTGTTAATTCAGAATTTTTCACGTCGAAAAATCCGGCAATGTCCAAGCAGATTTATCGTCATAAGATTTTGGCGCGGTTCAACGATGGAAATTATTTAATTTAAGAATTATCTCTCGAAGGCGCCTAAAAATTACAAATAAATACGAGGTTACGTGGGAGTAGAGAACCCTTGCACGAGTCAGACAACGTATGCAACGAAGTAAAAAAAAGCTTTTTTTTTCTTCATTTTTCTTCGAATCCATTAACGACGATAAATTTTGAATAAATCGAAATGATGAGTCTGTCATCTTTCAGATTATTCGCCGAACAAACATTGAATTTGGTTGTATCTTTCTTGATAAATTATACTGAATTTTTTTCAAACAATAATAGCGAATGATATCACTCGATGAAACAAGTCAAAATAATATTCTTTCTAATATTAAAATCTAACACATCTAACAAACAATAATGTAACAAAAACAGAAGAATCAATGCTCGTATCGTATATTCAATAAATTGAAAAATATATATTTATCATGCGTAAGAAATTAGCGCACAAATTTAATTTGCACATGGTTTCTTCGTAGTTTTGAAATACCAACCGAAATATCTCTGTCGACAACTCAACATTCAGAGAAAATTTCTGTTCAGAGAATGAAGAGAGGGGCTTTGTCGCTCTTCCAAAATTATGAGGAAACAATGTGTAAACAAATGTTGCAAACTCTTTCTTCAAGTATGAATGTTTATAAAATGCATTTTCGAAAACTCGTGCATACTGAGGAGAAAAAGACAATTCTCTACGAATGAAAAATTAGAATTTATTTGAAAAGTATGAACATGATTTCCACGCTAGTGGTAAATGTCAGCAAGTGTCAGACAACCAGCACAACTTCGAAAACGTTCTTTTAACCGCGAAATTCAGCAATGTTTGAAATTCATTAAATGAAAATTTAATTTTGGCTTCGTTCGATGGTCGAAAATCACTGGCACCTGGTCACGAGCAATCGAAATACTGTGTGATCAGCAGTGATTAATGTCAACAGTTGTCAGACCAAGTACAAAGTATACGAGTTTGTTCACACAACTTGATGGAATATTTTGGATATTTAGGTTATTCAAGATTCAATTGTTATTAACCACTTGATATTTGCGGATATGGAATAAAAGACATTTTTTTATTTCTCTCCGCGAAAATTCGCTTTTCATCCAATGACAAAGTTTACGCCATTTGGCAAAGTCTACGTTATTAAACGCCTCTGGCATGTGCAACGAATTTTTGGCTTTCATGCCTTCCGAGAATATGTCACCCACGAGTCTTACTTTTCTACCTATATATCTTTCATTCCTGTCATCTTGTTGTACCCGGGACAGCGATTAGTCCCTGTTAACCCGTTACAGCCCATAAGCTCTTTGACGACGTTACCAATTCACATTCTCAACTGTGCATAATTTCATTATATTAGTATGTAATATCTGTAATTTTTATCTCGACATTTCAAAATCTTTCTATACCAAATTTCACAATTTCAAAATGTTGTTATTTTTTTTCAAACGGTTTTCATTCATTTTCGAACGATATTGCTACTTTTTGAATAGTTTTTTTTTATCTCTTTACTCCCGCTATTCTTTTGATTTATCCTTTGAACGGTTAGAATCTCTTTCGGTTTTGAATTTTGAAATTACATCAATTTTGATTATTTGTATCACAAGTACGATATGATTGATTTTTTGGATAACAATTTTCATTTTGTTTTTCATTCGATATTACGGGTTGGTACATTTCAAGTGTGTTACAACGCTCGTTCCGATTTATTTTCGCGGACTGCAGAATTTTAGTGGTAGTTAAAAGCTTCGCATCTTCGCTACTCTGGACCCGAGTGGTAGATTTTCCGATGCAGTTCTTGTATGTAAATTTATACATAGGAGCTACGTAAAATCCGACGAAAAACCTTGGATGATTGCTAGAAAGTCTTGAGTAATTTTCAACTCTGTACATGTATTGCATTTTCTTTAAATCTTACTTTTCTGTCAATGCTTTCTTAAATGGAGGGTAAAGTCCCCGATGAATGAGCACTCAAAGAATTTTATGATTTTATATTTTCGTATCGTAGTCCGATTTATAGTGACATTTCACTGCATAAATTTTTATTATACTATTAAACTTTGACGAAATAGATATTTTATTAAGTTCATTGATTTGTAAATGGGAAATAATGTTAAAGTTCGAATTCGAATAATTTTTGAATTGTTTGAAACTAATTTGAAATTGAAATATTGCGTGATCGCATGTCAATCGTGTAGTACATCGTTTACGATGGCATTGTCGACTTCGTGATTCACGAAGGTAAAAAAAAAAGTATATATAGAAATAAGTGGACAGGGTCGATAGTCGCCAGACGTATGTGGCGCCAAAGGCTAAACGTGAGTCTTCGAGTGCAAGGACTTTTGTTGTTCGATTCTTCCCAACGTCCCTATTGTTTAATGTTATTTCACTGCCAATTAGATTTCACAAGTGCGTTGTATCGACACCTTTTTTTTTTACTCTTTTCGATCCCAAGTCGCATTAACCAAGGTCACTGATCTCGAAGGTTATTCAAGTTATTTATTGATTGGGACATTCGGCTATTATTATAAGCAGTTGTTTTTGTATATACATTTATAGCCTTCGAATACATCCCGGCATATATTTTCGGTTGCTCGTCTAATTGGGGGCTTATCAAATATACTTATCAATTCTCAATTTTATTTACATGTATTTATTTCTTACATTCGGAATATTTTATGAAGCTTAAAGACTAAATACAAAATATAACTTGAATGAAAAAAACAATTAGACATTTTGCAGTAGTGTGTTTTAATTAATTAATATTAAACGACATAATAAACCGAAAAATTGTTAATTAAGCTTAAAAAAAAAATAGACCAAAAACGGAAGGAACGTAAATTTTATCAGAATAACACTTAGAATATCTTAAGGTTGTTGAGTCCCAATGAAACTTGTTAATGTTCATTTTTCAATGAAGAGCTTCTTAATCGTCGTGAAATTTTGACACGACCTCTTGAATATTTCATGTAAAAACATACCAAATTTTCATATTAAATATTTAAGAGGTCGTGTAAAAATTTCCCGACTATTAAAAAGCTCGTTAATAAAAAAATAGTATTTTGTTAAAAACAATTTTTTAAACAAATAAAAACAATATTCATCAATAAATTTCATTTTGTTTCCGTTATTTCCAGTATACTGTAAATATTAAAAAATTGAGAGTTCAAAAAAAAAATTACCGGAATGTCATGTCAGTTTCCATAAAACTACATTTAATTTGTTAATGTTAATTGTTCAATAACGAGCTTCTCAATCGTCGCGAAATTTGTACACGCTCTCGCAAATATTTCATACAAAAACATAGCAAATTTTCAGAATTTTATCATCATTTCCGATTTCGAAATCAACATCCTTAACCAAGATCGATAAATATTCTTACACAGTTTTACATTATTTGTACCTTTGCTTTTGAATAATTTTAATCACCATTGCAAAGTTATAATGAATTTGTTGTGTTCCGGACACAACGCATGCTCGGTTTTGTGTGCAGTGAACAACAAAGACACTAAGAGTCGACTTGAATAATAAATTGTTTAAAATCGTTGTGTCACCCCTCAAAACTGTTAGTACCTGCAGGGATACTTAACAAGAGTAAATATATACTACGCGAAGTTTTGTGAATTTTTTCTTGCTTGACAGATTTCGAAAGTAATAATTTCTCTTCCTATGTTTCAAAACACATTTCGGAACATTTATTCAAACATGTATGCCTATTTTTAACTCAATATTTATTATTTTGTTTTTACTAATACCATTTTTCTCTCTCTATCTCTCTCTCTCGTTCGAATTCGCACATTTCCTCGTCTTTCTTGTAAAGAAACGACGAGCCGCGCGCTTTTAACCACGTTCGAAATTTCCGGCTTCGAATTCTCCACCCTCGTCGAAGTTCTCATTCGACGAACTTATAAACCCGCTCCTAGATTTTCGCACGTGCCAAAAGTGCCAATAATAATATTGACTGTTCGGGCCGAATGAAAGGAAAAAAAAATTTGGAGCCAGCTGGGTGAGTCGTATTTCGCTACAGGGCGAGAACGAAATGTTTGCGCTTATGCGAAACACGGAAAGAAATAGATTTTGAAAAAAAAAATACTGGCTAGAGATCGCTCGAAATAATCGGAAAAAATTCTACCCAATGAGTTATGAAATGGTCAATGACTCATCAACAGCAGTAACACTGACAGCATCGGTAGCTATGAAAAATAACAAAATTACAAACACGAATCAATTAAATCGAAAGTTAAATTAAAAATTCACTGATGAACCAAATTTTAATCTTTATAGGCATCGTAATTTTCCAGATTTTAATGGTACTCCAGTCTGCAGCATTGGAAAGCAGTAAATTTTTTTTTTATTCGTTATTGTTTCGATTTTCAATTTAGTTTTTAGGTCCCAAATAACGATGGTCGATTCATCGTAGCAATGCAAAAGAATGTGCCCTCTATGAAGCGAAGAATTTCGTTGCATTTGCAACGATGCAAAATTCAAAATCATAGATTTGAAAGATGTCATCGTACTCACCGTTCGTTGTTTGTTCTGTTATGATTTTTTTTCCCCTAAAATTTTGTAACGTTTTTCAACGGAGTTCATCGCGGAACTCTGCAACTGCGAATTGTGAACGATTTTTTTTTCTCGAAGCGTCATAAAAAGAGCCCCCTGGTCTGAGAAAGCAAAAATACTCGCAAGATTCGTAGCTATTTTGAATCGCCCGATCGATTCATCGTTATATTTTGAGAACGCAAACGACCTTGAGAGCAAGATAGTATCCTCTTTGCACGATTTTCCATCTGAAGCCCCTCCTCCACACCCCCCGCCCCCTACTCCTTTTCTTCAGCTCTTCTCCGATCTTTCATAAACAAGCACGATAGACGACATGAAAAAACAATTGCGATAAGTACAACGTTTCTTTCGCAATTGCTCAAATTGCACTTGAGCACTTAAAACTTTGAGAATGTTTTACTTACGCGAGTAAGTACTTTGAAATGTGAAAATCACTAATGCGTCTCGACCCTAGATGCCCGGGATTCATATAGTAGGCTTATAATAATAAAATCGAAGAAAGCAAAATTTGAAAAATAAGCTAGAAAATGAAACAAATATATACCAGCAAGAATGATCCAACAGTGAATAAAACATTTTTCTGATTTTGTTTGTTTGTTTTTTTTTTTTTTACTTGTCTCGAAATCTTATAGTAATATCAATCGACCTAACTTTTTACATTAATTTCCTCAATATATTGTTGATTTCATTGCTCTCCAATATTGTTACAAAGGTCCCATTAATGTGTTACAGCAGAGTAACACTGTTAAAAAAGATATGAAATTCACAATACTTTTACAATACAACGGCAAATGAAATTTACAAACTAGGTGTATTAAATGAAAATTATTGCACTCGTGTGCCAAAATTAAAATACGAACATAAATTTCAGTTACATATGTGGAATT
>JABSMR010026839.1:0-24554 GCA_018902295.1 Dusona sp. PSUC_FEM 10030013
AAACCATTGCTTTGGCAATTTAAACGAATTGAGCCAATCGTCTAAAAGAAAAAAAATACATTTTTTTATTGGAATTTTGGCAAGATCTTGAAAAACATTAATTTCAAGCAATTTTCACTCTATGCGAACTAAAAATTTAATCGTTTACATAATTTTCATTTCACTTTCAACGAGTTTTCCTAAAATTTAAAAGACACGAGTAAACAAAAAATTGCTGTATTTCCCATTCGAGTACGTAAGAAAATAATCGAAACTAGGAATCTTTAGTTAACAAATTTTCCATTACGTAAATTCAATGATATATCAAACAAAGATGTGGACAATAAAAATGATCGAAGCAAATGATTGATTGTGCATTATCCCTTAAAGCTAGTTACAACATATGCATGATGCTAGAACCCACGCGTCATGTGTTATTTTGCTTGAAATTATTCTCTCTTTCACATCGTGAAATAAACATATTTCAAGATAAATATTAAACGCGAGAAGACGTTGCGAGAGAGTTAATGAAAATATCACCGTTAATCGAATGTCTCGTAAATATGTCCAGGTATCTTGTGTAGGCGTGACAGTTTGCTTTTTTATTTTATTTTTTGCGCATGGTTTTTTTTTGTCGCAGCGTGTCGCGCAAGTTTGCATAAGTAATTGACACGTTATAAAAGTTTGATGAAACTTCGCGAGACGCGTGTGGATTCGCGCGATTGTAAGAGGGTGTGAATGAGGGAAAATCATCATCAACATATTATCCAAGCTTATATATATTCAAATGTATATACGAATATGTGTATGTCTGTTTGCGAGATTCGCGATCGCTTTGCCAATGAAGCTGCGCTTTATGACGCTCACGAGAGTGTGCTCTCTGAGCTGCTCAACGAGAAAGAGATTTCAATCTAACGATAGTAATGACGCCGTTGACTGAATATCAAATGAATAACCTTGCATTGTGTTTGACGGCAGAATGACACACGATGCGAATTGTTTTGCGAGAAACTCGATGAGAGAAGAAAAAAGAAGGAGGAGGAGAAAGAGCTCTCTTCTTACTCTCTCGTACCGTTACTCCGTCTCTCCGTGTGCCGCATAGCAATTTTACCTTGCTCGTATGTATACACCAATACAATTGTACTCAATACCCATCAGCCGCACAATGTGTCGGGCTTTTGTCGTTTATATGCATACGCAAGAGGGCACTCGAGTACACGAGGAGGACGAGCGTGAGTTTATCGCGATACCTCGACTAAATAGCCGTTTAAGTGTTTGACTCGAAAGTAAAAAAATATGTATATACGTATATAGTCCGCAGCATATTTCTTGCAACAAAATTTCAATCTCGTTAGAGCGGAGAAATTTCTTGCTCATGATTTCCTGCAGAAAGACCGTTTTCGATTAAGATCTAAGATTTTTTGAGTTCCCTGTTATTCCATGCAAATTCAACACGATTGATCGTAAATCATCCTCTCGTGATAAATATTCGTGGATTTGTTTCAGCCATCGAGACGTCTATTAATGTGGAGGCAACGAAACAAATACATGCAAGCAGTACGGAATAACAAGAATTTCGAAAGGTCTATTTTTATTGTTAACACTTATCAGTTGATGAGCGTTTTGATTTTTTTCAGTATCATTTACGATGCTTAGAAACCGTTGAACTTGCAAAGCCCGAAAAAGAAGACGCGAACAATAAATAACTCGGATAAACAAAGAATAGCGATGTGTGGAAACTTATAATTTTTCTTTCTCTCGCTGTTAGTAAAAAGAGAATAAACGATAAAAAAAAAAAAAAAACCGGCAGAGCCCAAGAGGCTGCAGATAAGTTTTCCAACATTACGCCGCAAACTCGCTTTTCTTTCCGTTCTTTCTCGTTCTTTCGCTACATAAATAAACATACTATATATACATATATGCATATAACATGCTCCCGAGAGTTCTCTCGCTTCGAGATTAATCCTAGGCGAGCGGATAAAGTAGCAGGCGTTGAATACATTAACGGGGGGCATAAATAAGATCAAATTTAAGGGCACAAGCGCGCACAGCTGAGATAGAAAGAGAAAGAGAGATAGGGAAAGAGTAAGTACGAGAATGGCTGCGAAGCAACCATTGGACAGGTAGCTAAAATGCGTTTCGCACTATATATATGTGTATATATTTATATAGCTATCTATATGTATATATCGGGTGGATATAACGTTCGGAGTGTACATGTTAGATGTATAGAAGCCCCGAGGGCCACACCGCGCGCGCCCTCAGGATGGAGTGTATAATTATCGTTGTTCAAGTTGGCGTAGTTCACCTCTCGCGCCCTGCCGACGACCGTTCAGGTTTGGTTCCAGTCTGCGAGCTTGAATTATAAGTTGTTAAGGAAGACACAAATTAGGCCCGGCGTGAGGCTCTCTCGTACAGTTGCCGAAGCTATACACTAGTCCAACGAAGCTCACTTATATACAGGGTGTTCCCAAATAATTGAATAATCAGAACACAGTTAAGTTCGTCCTGAAATAAAAAATGTCAACAAATTTTCGAGCCTTTTCCTCAAAATTTCGTTTCCTTGTTACGGAGGATAAAATTCATTTTTATTGGTTGATACGTGGTGAGGATTGTTGCGATCATTTTTGAAAATCATATGTTAACAAGATTTTTATCATTTTAGGATGATTTAATGTATTTGTAGAAAACTTTGATCGTCAACTTGTGTTCAGAAATAAATGGATAAACGAACAACGTAAAAGATCGCAACGAGGGTATGATAAATCGATCGAATTAAAAGTGATCTACATCCATGTTGAACCTTTTTCTATTGAGATCAAATTTAAAATCCTAAACGGAAAATATTATTGTCCATTTTCACTAAAGAATCATGTGTTGCCTGATTTTTATTGCTAATTTAGAACACCCTGTGTATGAAGAGTCAAAGAGTACTGTTTTCTGCGGATACGCCAAAGCGAACACTTGTAGGGTAAAGCTCACGATAAAACGTTTTTCCACAAGCAATATCTACGTTTTGCCTTGTGCAGCGCCCTCTATAGTCTCTCAATCTCTTTTCTTTCTCTCTTCCCACTCCTAGATTTAGTGCTGATAAACGATACGCGCTCGAATAATTCCGCAGAAAATTAAAAGACATAAGTCCTCGGGGATAGGAATACGAAATTCTGGCTAGGGGATGCTTTCGGTTTAAAGATAAACACTCTGTTGGCCGAATCGCTGTTACGGATAAAAACCGATAGAAAATAATGAGCGTCGATAAATTGAAGAACGCGAAATAAAAAAAGGTGAGAAAGAGTTGTTCGATCGATCGGTCAGTACAGTGTGAAATTTAGCTAGATATTTCTTCCTTTCTGGAGGAATGGTAGTTTTTCGTCAAGGAAGGCAGGTTCATTTCCATGCGAGAACCATTCTCTTTTATCGTTTATTTATTCCTCTATATTCACACTACGATGCCGAAATATCTGATCTGTTATTTTTAAAGACTTTTTCTAAAACAATGCTGAAATGCATACATTTCGTTATTGTTATTCTTCTTTTCGAAATGATAATTAACGACGAAATAAATTGTAAAGGGTATTTTGTATGCTTGTCGAGTAATTTTTCGATCGTAGTTATAAACTCTTGAGAGAATTTCACCCCTGTCGTAAGGTTCTCACCCCTTACCTTTCGTTGGCTACAATTACCGGTGTGCAACCACGAACCAATACTATTGCTTCACGTGCATTAGTATACATATTCTATTGTACAGATACATACGGCGCCATTCCTCGCGATGGAAAAAAGTCTTGGTTGCGCTCACGCTCGCGGAGACGTAAGATATGTAAGTATGCGGTGGACGTGCGGCTAAGAAGAGGTGGAATGCTCGCACGATCTAAGAAAAAGAGGCAAAAGTCGTGCGCGTGGGAGAAAAAGAGTTGAGCGACATGAGAGGGATGGAGAAAGGGAAAGGGCTGAAAGACCACGGATTCTATGTCCATCCAATACATCGCAAAGATTTATTAATACGACAATTGTAAATAATTTCAACTCGAATGACCTCCATATTGATGAAAAAAAAAACATCTTCAATAATAAGTAGAGTGTAGCTGCTTGAGTTCCCGCACAGAAAAAGACCGCAAGAGATTCTTGCCGAAAGTCTCACCGAGATTCTTTCCAAAACTTTTCGAAATTCTTTTTAAGATTCTCGCCAAGCCATTCGGAATTAATTTTTTTTTAATTCATTGTATATAGAAAACAAGGGTTCTGAAGCTAAAGAGGCGATAGTTGCGAACAAAACTCCTTATTCATCAAAGGTGTAAAAGAACACTATTATTGAGTGTCAGAAACAGAACATTCGTAGAAATGTGCGCGATAACACAGCCGAGTCAGCATTTCCATCGCGAATGTATTAATGCGATGAAATGAAATATCGACCGGATATGTATAGAAATCAAGCAGATTATCCGCAGAACGAAGGCCACCTGTTAGGCGATAGTAGGAAGCTTTGCGTCTCAACTTCCCTTTCTGGCCGGGAGGTGGTGACGTGCGCCTACGTTCGCGTTCGATAAACAAAGACTCATGATCACAACTACCGTCTCTTTAGCTTCGGAATCCTCGTTTTCTACCTATAACAAATGAAAAAAAAATGAATGTAGTCTTGGCGAGACTTTAAGATAGAAATTGGAGAGTCTCGTAAAGACTCGCTGTCAGACTCTTGAAAAGAATTCAGAAGAGTCTCGGAAACCGGACCATGTGCGACTCGGCGAGACTACCTTTTTCAGCGCGGGTTTTCTGAATGAGATTATATCAAATATAATTTAATATCATTATTTCATATAAGTATTCGTTATTGTAGAAGCTTATTGCTCCGCCAAAAAAAGCGATCGAATGGCATCAATAATGCGAAGAAACTTTAGTGCAGGAAAGGGCGATCAGAGGTGGTTTCGAAACGTTGCATACTGAGGGAGCAAGTGCAGCGAAATGCACCGCGAGCTCGAAACAATAACATCCTGGTTGTTTGCTATGCAATTCGACGCTTGTCCTACCGATAGTTTGCCCTCGTCCCACACACATACATGTATATCTATACGTCAATATATAAACTATACACATGTATATAACGCACATAATGCACTATATCGAAGTACACGAAGCAATAGTCTGTAGGGTATATAAGGAAAGTACAACGAAAGAAAATCATGGAAACGCTTCTTATTCCGTTTGGTTCTCAATACCAATGTACCTTTTTGTGTTTCTCGATGTTCACAATGCTTTGCCGTATCAACATATACGTGTGTGTGTGTGTGTGTGTGTGCATATGTATACTTGTATATATTTGTAAGTTACTCTGTCCACAGTTTCTCGAGATCTCTCAATCTCTTCGTTGCTGTATCTCTATCATTCTTCGATTTCTCCCTTCGCAACCGACTCTCTGTACTCTATTGCATCGTTTCTACCGTCTGTAACGTGTACACAGTATGCAATCTCTTCTACTTTATATATTTCATATAAAAAAATATATGTGGACATTTTACCGCTCCAGTGTATTTTCCGAACTCTACAAACCGTCAGAAAACCGTTTACAATTAAAATTCATGCAAAATTTATTGCAATTTGTTATGAAAGCTTTTTAGTCGCATTTTGGTTAATATCACTACTTTGCATTAATGAATTAATTGAAAAGACAAGTAAATGATTTATTCGTTACATCATTAATTTGTTGATAAATAGTGGATGGGTCAGGTATCTAGAGACGCGGCAGCGTCTTGACCCCAAGTATTAAAAAGAAAAAGTTTGACAAGGCAAGTCAAAACGTGCAGTGTATCTACATACTTTACAGTGGTACACTTCGTCAAAAATCTAGTTTTTTGTCATCTTCCTTAAAAAATTCTGAAAAAATTAACAACGTTAATTAGTAAGCGTTAAGGAAGCGTATTGTGCTGTTTAGCCAAGGATCTCTCACACACTCACACATTATGCATAGCATATTTATGTATTTTGATTTATTTTACTGTTCTTTCTTATTTGTTCAGGAAAGAATGGAAAAGCCTAAGGAAAAGAGAGGGAAAGAACAGTAAAGTTGAAGGTGTTCGATCGGTCTATCAAACATCACGCGAATAGGGATTTTGCTTTTCAAGAAGAGTAAGGAAAAGAGCAAGTCTGTCACTTTATAGCCTCGCGAAGAACGTCGAGAAGCATAGGCAACAAAGCTATCAAACTTTTCCCCAGAAGACATCGATAAGCGAATGGAGGGGTTGGTCGTTTTGATGCCCCTAGTGTGTGTGTAGCACACCCATTTACGATTGAAATAAGGATGAACGTGCAGTTGCGAGTTTGCCAAGAAGGGTGATATGCAGCACACCCTGTTTTCACTACTCCGCGGCAAGGGTTGTAGTCATGTTGGTAAAAGATAGAAAATGAAAAAGAGGGAGACAGAGAAAGAAAATGAAGTAGATAAGAATTTAGGAATAAAACAAAAGGAATGATAGAAAAATGCGCGAAGTCAAATTCAGACGATACTCGCCTTTTACTCTCTAAAGATATATTTTTTTGCTTCTCCGGTTCTCAAACTACGGCCAAAAACCAAGGATTGCCAGAAATCTCTCAGACTTGATGCTCAACGTGGAAATATCGAGACGCGCTCTTCCTGGAATATAAAATAAGTCGTCCACGTGCAGATTTTTATGCTATATACATGTATATATGTATTTTTTATTTATATGTATATACAGATGTGTGACGTGAAATATATATCCAAGTACAGTGTCGTACAGTTTGGGTGAGAAGAGAAGGGGTTGAGGGGATATAACCCATGCAACCGCACAGCATTATAAACGAGCTGACCTAATCGAGAGAGCCCCGAGAGTTGAACGCTCGTGGAATTCCACCTCGCTCCATATTTTCCTGTCATGTCGTTTGTGCGTCTCTGAAACGTGCCTCCTCGGTTAAAAACCTCTTCGATACTTTATTCCGAAAGGTATAACTCTGCTGTACCTTTTTTTTGCGATTGCCTCGTAATATTCTCGCCGATAGTGTTTCCGTGTTGTTTTTTTGTTCGAGAAAAATTGACGTTATAATATTTTGTATTAGAATTTAGAATACATCGAAAAAATTAAATCATTCATTCATCGCAGACGTAATGAGATTAAGATCAGAAGTCTATGGTAATTTTTGGTTACAGGGATTCTTACTTTTTTTAGTGATTTTATTCATCATGAGAAAAAAGAAAATTTGCCACAAAAAACCGTTTATTTTCTACTGGTAATTGACGAGTCACTGAATAGAATCGCAAGATTTTGATGTAAGAATTTTGGTTTTTCCTCGATTTTTTCAAAAAATCGTGCTCCTATTTTCTTAGCCCTGAGGAGATCAGTAAAGGATAATTTTGAACATTTGATTTCTTTTTTTTTAATCAACTATAAAAATGAGCATGGTGGCAAAGATATGAGACAAAAAATGTCTCAGTCCCAGACATATGGTAAAACTTTTATTCATTTACTGACCAGCAAATGATTCGTTGGCACAGTTCAGTATTTACAACTCCATGATATTTAATTAAGTGATTTTCTAATCTGCATATTTCAAAAATGCATATAGCATATAGAAAAGACTCTCTCATCTCGTCCATCTTCCCATCTACGCTTCACGGCGAGCAGTTTCTACGACGTTGAATCTACTTGCTGGGCGGTCTTTTCCAACTGTGTGTCCAGATCAGACGTATCAGACAGACAGAGGTATACCTCTCCCTTTCCGCCCCGTTCCCTCACTTTTTTCCTTGCTCCCTTGTCTCTTGTATAAGTCGTTGTGCGTATACGCCCGCGCGTACGTGGATTCTCGCGAGTTCTCGTGCTGCATGTACTATCGCTTCGTTAAGCCCGACTTCTGAGATGCTTCGAGATCTCTCTGACTGCTCTGTGTCTCCTCTTGACGTGCTTCCTGACCAGCGAACTATGCGATTCCCGATCGATCAACGACTCCTTAACAATGTATTATTAATAAAAAAAGTGGTCAAAAAATCGAGCTTGAAATATGTTTACGCCGCTTTAAGGAGAACAGAAAAGGCGAATCGGGAAGTCAATCGAGAAAATCGTGCGAGGAAATGCACTTCTTGATTGTATAGCGACTGAAGTTGTTTTACATACGTCCATAACGTTAGTTGCTCGGTTTATCGATATATATGTTAAGAAGTTCACAATCACCCAGAGCAGGTAAATTTACTTCGATTAAGGAACGAAATTATTTCAATCAACTGCCTGGCATTTTGGAATGTCATTTCATTCTAAACTGGGGGAAATTAGACACACGGGTTTAAACTACGACTGAGAATTTTTCGGACTTTCACTAATAAATATGTTTATTGAAGTTTGACATAGTTTTTCCAAAAACGGGAAATTACAAAGTGTCATTTGTACATTCAAAAAAACTTACGTTATCTTTTTTCGAAAATTCTAACTTTCTCAGAATCTACTTCTTTCTTAGAATGATCGCAATGACTATTTAAAAGTTGTATATTTCATTAATTCAAAGTTTTTTAACTCCGTTACTGCGTGTTTTATTCACTCCAAGTTTGTTCGAGCATAAAATTGTCTTTAAATTGACAAAAAATTCTCCTACGTCAAATAAAATCTGTTATTTTATTTCAATTTTCTTGTACGAAGTTATTCCAATGTCTCGGATTTTTAGTACAATTTGAAATGCCGTAGGCGACACGAAAGTTCGGAATATTGTCACTTACAGTTTACAGGAAAGACGCTGATATGTATATTCACAGTTACCGTGTATATATGGATATAATATATCTATAGATTATACATACTATACGTGAAATATCGAATTCTGGGTTTATACGCGAGCGAGCGAGCTCGAGGCGAGCGCGAGGAATATCAATTTTGACGTTTTCTCCCGAGTAAGGCGGACCCGGCCTCTGAACGTACGACTGGATTTCTATAAAAGTCGATATATTCCTATTTAGTCAAAACGAGGTTGAATCCGGAGAAATCTATCGAATACCGATCGATATCCCAAGCCAATATATATATAACGTTGTTTGTCAGTTTGGAAAAAAAACGTCTCACCGACGTTTATTCCCTACGCTGATTTTTGTCCGGATCAATATAGACGAATACATTTTTTGATATATGTTTTATGTGATTTTCTGTGACCACATGAGCCTTTCCTAAATAATCTGGTATATTTTGTTTGAGTGGAAAAATGAGTGATATAACATTTACGATAAATCACTGACGGTCGTAAAATAATAAGAAATAAATTTCACATGCAGATTAGGGTATCGCATTTTTCATAGAATCTGTATCTTTTGTCGATGAACATCGTGAGAGATAAGTTGCAGTTTTTATCCGCTGAAAAAAAAGTTATCAAAACAACGCACGCACGAATTCGATGTTCGTCCGAGTGTGAGACACGTGGAAGTAAAAATCTCTACGGATAAAATATATGTATATATATGTACGTCAATAACTTCGAAGATCCCCATAAAACAGTCACTGACCATAGCTAGCTCAAGGGAAAAGTCCGCCACTCGTCCCTCTTTCCGCCGATATTGCCATAAATGAAATAAAATGATATTTCCTTGATAAGAAGTCGTAGTGGATGGATGGAAAGCCACGTTATTCAAGGTTCAGTGAGCGGGTCTTCAGAAAGCTGGAACGGTCAAGTGTGCTGTTTTTCTCAACTCTCAGTATATAGCAGACGCGATCAGTTCGGTTATTAGCCACTTTTTCTGCACCTGCCTTAATAGTAAAAAAAAAGTGTTGATATAATCCAAACGAAGATCAACATTTGAAAGTTTTCTCACAATTATTTTTACTCGATAATCAATTTAATATCTTTAAATAATTGATTTAGTTATTGTATTACGATTGATGATATTTGCCTGCAGCGTTCAAATTTGTTCTATCAATCATATTTTCTTAATGTATTCGATTTATGAATGGTAAATATAAAATGGAGAATACCAATAGTTGCTTTTTTTCATCTTGTTAAGTGACCAATCACTGTTTCTTTCAGTTTGTATGGAAGTTGGACAAGGCCCTCGACAGAAGAGCAAGAGGTGAAGAGATACGGCAAGAGGTAAGGGTTGGGGGAAGTTTCTCGTGGCGAATGCCTCGAGTACTCCATCAAGTCCCGTCCGTCCGGGTGATTCTGGCTCAGAGCCTGCCATATGTCACCCACGAGTCTCTATACCGAATACACTCCCTTCGCGGGTGTACTACAAGTAAGCGTGTGTATATCGCGGCTGATTTTTTTTTTAAATTCAATAGTTCCTTCGATGGCAAGAATACTGAACGTCTACAAATTTTTTAAGATTCAAAGAACAGATCGAGATTGTGCAAATGGCACAGATCATGAATTTCATTTGAATTATTCATTTTTTTCATGACGACAATAATTACAATTCTTACGTTAACCAGAGAAACGCAAACACATTTATCACAATGAGCGTATTATTTTTTCATCTTTCACTCGTCATAAATTGAAAGAGTGATTCGAAAGTACATCGACAATCGTTATCCCAGTTATTACTAAAGATGAAATAGTTTTTTTCCTCCTAGCTATCGATTCTCGAAGGGGATAAAATATTATATTCAAGTGATATATTTTTATGACGTCCAAGGATTTCACGGCTTATTATTGTCCCCGCGGATTTCTATCCGAGCGAGAAAAAAAAATCCCCGACTTCGAAAAGTGAGGTTGGGACTACCATCCATTATTCTTTATCTCGAGGAGACATAAAAGAAATGCATTACTTATATCAAGATTGCTGGACATTCATTCCGCCAGATTCTTTTTCCTCGTACTTTTCTCCTTCTCTCTCTCTCTCCCTCTCGCGCTCTTTCTTACCACTCCCTTTAGTTTTCCCCTTTCGTATCTTCTTTCAAGCCTGTGCAGGCCAAACTATGAGTTATATCAGCAGCTGTTATCATTGTTCATACGAATTCAATTTCTCTCGCTCGTTCCTGCGAAAATTCCATCATAACGACCGCGCTACACAACAAAAATGGAATTTGGTTCATGTTTATCAGATCATCGTGGTTTATAACGTGACAGGTTTGCTAATCATAAGTCACTTCGATCACATAATCTTTTCCGCACTTATTGGCACCCTTGACATAACAAACCTTTCTTTTGTTTTTTTTCTACTCAAGGAAAGAAAATCCCGTTACATCCATAAGTCGTTATTAACGCACCGTCTCACAGTTCCCGTCAAAAAAAAAAACTTCGACGAATTGTAGAGGAAACTCGTCTTCGCTTAAAAGCTGAGTGAAACATTATCTAATGCAAAGTGTTATGGTAGCCATTATTTGAGGTACACCTGCGTTTTAAAATTTGCTTGGTTAATGTGAACCCGGATTTCGATAGTAACAGTCCCGGTCGCTTCCTACGGTGTCCATATTCGTTGACAGGAAGCATCAACGAGTATAACAAACCGTTTCCTACCACTTGCTGGTCTATCTTCTCGTGACGTTTCTATATGCGCCAAGACTTGTCCCGGTTTATGGTGTATAACCTCGGTATTGTTCGTAATGAAGAACACGTCGATCTAATGCAGAAACCATGTTAGCCAGGAGTCATCGACTGGCGCAGTGTTCACTTGATGCGTGTTGCCTCTACCTCGCCTCCCTCTTGACCTCGTTAATACACCGGGCTTCCTATCCACATGTATCCAACCTAGCGTACGTCGAGGTGGGATCGCGCTCGTCTTGTGTCACTTACATCCTACCCCCGCTTATACGTTCACTTCCCATCAAGCTATGACTGAAACTTTTTCAGGGAAAAACAGTATTATACCAATATTCAGTTAGGAATGCAACTATTCATATTTTATTTCAATTACTTTCACTTTCGCAAACCATGACACTGACAAACTACGAAACAAATGCAAAACATGAAATCTGAGTCCATTTTTTGCCTTTCTAAAAATCATTTATGTAAAAAATAGATCATATGAAGTTAGATTTTTTATACCACGTGTGCAGAATTAACATACTCAATTGTAGTTTAACTATTTTATTTACATGGTATACAAGTATGGCGAATTTACCAGTGGAACGTAGAAAGATCAAAAGAGTCGCTATCGCGACTCTTGATTTTGCTAAAAAAATATCACAATAACGAAATGTTCCAGATTCTGATCACTCTACAAATAAGCGGTTACACATTTTTTTTTCTAAAGTCGATTCTCTGGTAAATGCTCGTTTTGTTCGAACTCTCGTTAAAATTATACTGGGTTCCTTATTTTATGATTTCTTTTTCATGTCTGGGAATTTTCCATAAAGATGATCGATTCTTGCAGATTTTTTGTTCGGCTCAAACATAAGGATGCAGCCAATTTCATTGTCTAATTCGTGAAATTTTATATTCGAAATTCTTTTTTGAATCTTGATGGTACATTTTTCTCAGGTATTTCCCAATTTTGACGCTGGCTGTCAAGCTGCGGTACAATTTATTAATGTGTACCCTTTTTCAAACTGTGTCTCCCAAAATTTTCTTTGAGTTCTTGACACTATAGAGTCCCCTCATGTAATGAGATTTTTTCATGCATTGTTTTGTAGTGCGATTGTTTTTCGGGTGCACAGGTTCAATAACTGCACTTAACCTATTTCATTGTCTAATTCGTGAAATTTTATATTCGAAATTCTTTTTTGAATCTTGATGGTACATTTTTCTCGGGTATTTCACAATTTTGAGGCTGGCTGTCAGGCTGTTTGGTACAATTTATTAATCTGTACCCTTTTTCAAACTGTGTTTCCGAAAATTTTCTTTGAACTCTTGACGCTATAAAGTCCCCTCACGTAATGAGATTTTTCCATGTATTGTTTTTCGGGTGCACAGAATCAATAACTGCATTTAACTGCTTTGATTGTAAAATGTATAATTGTGAACATTTAATTGAAATTGATCAAAAGACACATTGATGGTTTTACCTGAGCTCGTATGAAATGCAATAAACATTTCAAGCATGAATACTTCGAATGCGTACACGTTAAATTTCAATAATACATTTTCTACAGTGCAGTTTGTAGTTGATGGACCAATTATTCTCATTATTTCTGATGGAGTTAGGACAATGCTGGTTCCATTGGTGGAGATGGGTGATAGGGAGTATCCTTCCAACTACCGGTGGATGTTCGAGTTAACCGTGCATAAACGATAGCTCAAACGTGTTTAGCAAGTAAGCGTGTTGCTACTGTGTTGTGATGTTCCACGAGAGCCTAAATTCTCGATGTAACTTGTACGGGAAACCCTGGCCATGGAGGGTTTCCCGTACAAGTTACATCGTAATCCAGGGAAAACACCGTAAGTCCAGGGAAAACATCTTTCCTTTTTCCCGACTCACATAATTATTGATTACAGCACTACAATAGGAAATTGAAGAAAATCATTTTCTTCAATTCCTATTTCATCAAGAGAAATAACAGTAAATATAAAAAATGTTCAAACTGAAAGTGGCAACAAAAAATATGTCACAAGTTTATTAAACTCCAATTACCATAAAATACAATGAAAGATTACTTATATAAAAGTAGCTTTTAAGGCTGTAAATGTCTGGAAGAAAGCTGTAAAAACATTGAAAATTGTTTAAAATAGTATTAAAAATATCGATTTTACCGAAAAAATGATCGTATAGATTTTATTGCATTCTTAGCATTTATATACACTGCTTCATGCTAAAAGGTAGACAATCCCATAGTTTATTTATGTACGTATACCACGAAAATCGATCGCCCGCTCTCCATCTATCTCTCTTTCTTTCTCTTTCTCTCTCTCCTCTCTCTCTCAATTCACGTATTCGAATTCCCAACAACTAGATATTTGCTAGTTTCCATTTCCGTCGAGAGATTCGCCCGATCCGCATGTATATTTGATAAAGCCCTCGCGAAGTCCGAACTCATACACGTATTCGGGTCAGTTGATACAGCTCGTATACTATACGTATGAGCACTTGTATAGAGATACAACCACACAACCACATTTATACATCCATTTATGTGTAAGAATGTGGGCGTAGTAAGCCAGCAAACGCGATAACTATTGATGTATCGGTGCAGAATAGGTATGAAGAGTTATATTATCGAAATCGATGAGGTTTGATGTGCTCAACTCTTTCCCTATCTCTCATCAAAATATCGATCCTCGCTTGGTGTATATCAAGTTTGTAGTGAAAACTTTTAAAATTCAAATTCACACTGTCCGGAAATACAAATAAAAAATCGAAGGCTTGAACTACTTTGGCATGTTGTATTATTGGAATTATATCTGATTTTTTTCACTAAATTATTTACGATTTTCATCCCGTATTTCAATTGGTTTAGCGCTCAAACAAAAGTAATTCACGGGGCTTGAAATCAATTAGTGAAAGAGAGAGTCCTCTCTGAAACGTATAAAGTATTATTTCCGTTGCAAAAAATAGACGAGATAAGCACAATTGAGAAAGACTTAAATGAGCGTAAAATGACTTTGCAAAATAGTGTTTTGTTAAGGGATATACATGTGTGCATCAGTTGCGTCAGTTTTGCAACACAATCACTTCACTCATTTAACTTCTTGATTATTAATTAGACAGGAGTGTGGATTTTTCCGCGTGTGCTCACACCTATTGCGAATTTTATTTCGTAATCCTTGAGAGACACAATCGCGTGAAATACGTATCGCAGACACGACTTACACACAACGCACATATCCGGGGAATGAAATGGAAGTACGCCACTTGGCTCGTAGTTTTAAATCAGTTTATTTTCTGATTAAGACTTTATGGGGAAAGCGCGAATCCTTTTGACACGTGTTAAGCACAGTTATTTTTATAGTTGCAACGTGTTTATTCGTTAAAATTCACATGTCAGAGGTTCAAAAAATCGCCATTAAAATGAAGAATTTTTGTTACAAGCATTTGTCATATTTTTAGCGAATTTTTTGAAACCAACCAAAAAAAAAAAACGAAATTATTAAAAAATTATATATTTCTCTACATTACTATGTCCGATTGTTGATATTTGGCAATACATGTTAAAGGAATAATGAAGTCTTGTCATTGCAATTATTGTGTCTGCTTGATATAGGAAACAACCAGTTGCAGACGCGTGAAACATTCATCGACAAACTGAACGAGAAATGAAAAAAGATAGAGCGAGTGTAAGACCCACCGCACTGTCGTCGAATCCGCACCTGTCCAGCGAGTTTTTAATTCCAGCTCGCGCTCAAACGTTTCTTATTCCATGTCTTGTTCACTGTACTCGAGTCACGTGAAGATACCAACTTACCGGCATATAAGTTGATGTACAGTCTCATAGCCCTTTGTGTAATGTGTACAAATATATAAATAACTTTTTCTTTTAACTTTCAGCGCATTATTTATCTGTCATGACAGCTTCCAATTGTTACTTGTTTTTAATTGTTGATTTACAATTTCCATCGACGTTATCCGAGCATTAAGCATGTCTCAGAAGTTTGAATTTTAATTAAACTACAATAAAGAATCTTCTATTATTTTATTCACGAGTGCTTTTCTAAAGTTTATTCAGTTTTGTTTATTTTTACAACCTTTAGTCCTGCACCAATAAAATCATTCTGTTTCCTTTAGTGACGTAAAGAATGAAAGTTCCCTGCAATAATGATAATATGCTACGATTATGCTACGTTTTGTGATCATCAGTTAAATTTTTCCTTGCAGCTATATTTTCGTATCTCAAAAGTAAATCTTTGCTCGCCGAAGAATGGTCAAGGCTGGCCAATAGTAGTGCAACAATTAACTCGGTTGATTCGCACCTGTGTATATATGTAGTTCACCTTTCCTTACACTACTCATTTTTGGCTCGTTTTCGCACACCTTCCTCTTGGGTAGAAGCATTTAATAATATTCAAATAAAAATTAGTGGCACAGCCGTAAAAAAGGACTGAAAGTAGCACGTGCCGACGAACAATCGAGAACGAAAGAATGAGAGGAAGAAAGATAGAAAGTATTTTCAACAAGAGGGCGCAGGTGAACCGAGTATTACACAACACTGCATATATAGATGGAAATAACGTGTTTTGTGCGCCACGAGAGAAAGATCGAACCGTGCGAGCATATACAACGCCTACGGGGGTGTTAAATGAGACTCAGAGAAGAATAAGAGGTCAGTCAGGTGCAGGAATATGAATTAAGGATCACGGATGCGCAAGCATTCGGTAGTGGTTCATTCTTTGTTTGGTTTATGCACACATCTATATGCATACATTTTTATATACTATTATAAATGCATACGACGTATATATGCTCTTATTTTGTGCATACCTGCCCAACAGAATTTTATATCGTGGGTGGTTTATTCCAAACTGTGTTTAAAACGCTATGTAGCGAAAAACCCTTCAGGGGCCAGCTGCATGTGCAGTATTTTCAACATCTTTTTGCTTACCACGCAGAAAAAAAATAGTTTCGGCAAGACGTCCGAAATCCCCGAAACTTTTTCAGAAATTTTTCGCAATTTTTCCGAGAGTCTCGCCGAAACTGTTTTCAAGATTTTTCGAAACTTTTTCCGAGAGTCTCGCCGAGGTTCTTAAAATTTTCTTTTTTAAGTCTTCTGTAAGACTCTTAAAAAAAATATTTCAAAGAATCTCGAGACTTTCCGAATTGGAATTTTTGAAATCAATTATGTATAGACGAAGCATCCTGTAGAGATTCCACTTTTTTTATCCTACCGAGACTCTCGCCGGGACTATTTTTTTTACACGGGTTCTACTAACACCAAAATAAAATTTTGGTGTTAAATTTGTTCATAAACCAATTCACAATTTGAATTGGTTTATGAACAAATTCTAGATTAAAAAAACAGAAATTTCTACAGATGAAGTACAATTTTGAACAGCTGGGCTTTATTTTCTAGTTTGTCCGTACTTTATATAATGCACAGCTTATTGTTTATTTTTGATAGAATTCTCTGGAATTCAATTAAGAATTGATTTACCCAATTTTTATTATACTTAGCAAACGATCGTTGACACTTAACAAACGATTGTTTGGGACAGAGGGCACACGTAAGCTTATTTTGCCGAGGAATTACCGATGATTGGATGTCTATTGTGGCATTAGGTATTTTCATTGGAATAGGTGCGCGTATGGAATATAAATAGGAGTTGATATATCGATACAGCTCGGATGGGTATGTCCAACGGGCAAATGGCTGAGGGCGAGAGTTTAATAATAAGAGCCGGATGGAACACCGCGAGCCTTCAATGCGCGACGACGATTCTTCCCATGCCTAATGACTTTTAATGTATAAACGGTGGAGGGGGAAGTTGCCGCTAAACGAGAATTCCGACATTGATGCGATATTATGTGTTTATATGACGCGGAGAAGCTGTGACGGACAACAAAATGTATATACCGATCTGCGAGTTGAACAATTTTGTAAAAAAAAAAAAAAACTTAAATGAGAACAAATTGCCTGCTTCCGCTTGAAAATCTCTTTCTCTCGGTCTGTCCCGTTCTTTCGGTGAGGTTTTATCGAACCTCACGTGCATCGTGGCACAGTCACGGTACACATTCAAGCGGATGAGGCGGGGCAGCCATTTATGAAAGTCTGCGCCCTGCACGGCGCACACAAACACATACACACACACACCTCACCTCACCTCATGGCAAATCTATTTAGCAAAACTAAACAATCTCTGTAACGTTTTTTCCATCTCTTTCTTTCTCTTCCTTTCTTGCAATCTGACCCATATTTGGTGCGACTAATTTCACCACTTATATTAACGTTTTCGAAACGCGTATATCTTCAGTTTTAACCGTAAAATCAGATCAGCGTCCAGAGCAACCGATTAAAAAGCCATTCCGCACCCTCAAATATTCCGACCGTCATTACACTTCGTTTTCTTATGATTGACACATAATTTTTTACCAGGAAACCTTCTGTCAGTTAGATATTTGATGAGCAGTGGAAAAATAGTGCACCTACACTTTAGTTTTCAGACGTGTACATAATTTCAACAATTACGTGTACCTGACATCGTTCCATTTACATTAAATGAGGTTGAGTAGTAAACAAAAGGTATAGTCGATGTTGGGGGGAAAGAGAATTTATCAATCTTAATGTATCGTCCATAAAACTGTCATTGAATGGCATTTCATTTTTGCTGTACAATATAGTGTTTCTTCAAGATCCAATATGCATGATTGAAATTATGGAACAGCCAAACACATTTATTACCCATGTATTGCTTATGCTTTCTTTGTCCTTCTCCCTCTCACAGCGGAGGGATGTTATAATATAATCGGCACACGTATCGCGCGTGCCTGATGCGCGCAAAAACATATTTTTCATCGTGTTCTGGGAAGCGAGAGAGCAGGAGAGAGTAGCGCGCGCTTTATTAAGAATCGGATGTGCTATGCGACAGACGCCCGTATCAATTTCCGAGTAAACGAAACGTGCAACGAATATGCGCATCGGAACTCTCCCGTATGTTCTTTCGTATGATACCTTCTCTCATTAAAATACGCCTTATGTATATGGCCTGATCCTCACGCCACAATTCGTTACTTTGGATGTCTAGGGTTTTTCAGCTCGCGGTGGTACCGATTATACTAAAATGCGCTGATAAAATGTGGCATAAAAAAAAAGAAATAAAAAAAGCGATAATCAAGAGCGGACGATTGGTTAAAAAATTGGAAAGGAAAATTCAGAATATCGCGGACAAGATAGACGACAATGTATGAATACACTTGGATCATTCTTCCATTATCGTCTGCATCCTGTAACATTCGATAAACACTGGAAAAAAAGTCAAAGTGAGCATATCTTACTCTGCGAAAACAAATTATTCACAGCTTTGACGCGAGACTTAAGGCTATGTGGAGCGATCATTTGTCATTTGGAACTCGATGTTCACGTTTGTTGCAAAAAAGCAGAGTGCGGATAATAACGTTAGCTGGATACCTTGGGTAGAAAGAAATTGGTCTTTGTAACATTTATTGAACCCAAAGACTCGGTGTAGTGTCTTTGCGTTAAAATTATCGCCAACAATGTCAATAAATAAGCTTCGCTTATTTGCTCATCTCATCATTTGCCTATATATTGTTCTGCGGAGTAACTCCAGTGCATTAGAAGAATCCGCTCATATTGTCCAAAAAAGAATGTCGGAGCTTTTGCCGTTCATGGATTTACTGATATGCAGAGCACAACACAGGTACATCGTTCGTCAATAACTAGTTTATTATTGTAGCAGGTAATATAAAATATTCGATACATTAATACTAAGCCGAATCAACGGCAGGGTTCAAAAGTCGCGGTATGTAACTTATTACGAGATAGTGAGGAGCTGGCGGACACGTGAAATTGTGAAGAGGCTAAATGCTCGAACAGAGGTGAGTACTTCATTGAAAGAATCAAAGAATAGTAGTAAAGAAATCTTTGAAGTGCTAATTTCTTTGCACTAAAGTATTGTTGTTGTATTTTGAATTTTGTCTTTAATTTAAAGTAGATACGTGTGAAAACCATTAGGAAAGCCATTTAAATATAATCCATCCTTCGTACGGTGCAAAGGAACATTAATTTGAAATCATAAATACATGATAGAAATATCAGCCAAAAAGCAAGGCAGCTCCCAAAAAATGTTTATTTTTTTGTTACGATTATAGTTAACATTCCAGCATTACGAGGACTGGGAATGGACCGATGTTTGCTGCGACGGATATGAATTTCACGACTCACCCACATATCGTGGATGCAAACCGAAATGCGGCGGTGGCTGTACAAATGGTGTATGTACATGGCCGAATACGTGCCGGTTATCCGGTATATCCGGTTATCTCCCAGTCACAGACAATATTACTTCATTGATTGAGTGCTTACCCCGGTGCCTCACTAATTGTCTTCACGGTCGATGCAAAGCACCGAATGTCTGTGCTTGCGATATTGGTTTTATCGTTGCCGATTATCAAGCTAGCTGTGAACCATCATGTGCTTCAATTGGTTATAAAGGTGCTCAAGGTTGTGGTAACCACGCATCATGTATCGCACCAGATTTATGTTTGTGTGATGTTGGTTATAAAGCCATTAGCAAAGCTGCTGTCATGAACGGTTCAACTCCGCCGGTTACGAAAGAAAATTTGAGTACCGATTTAGGCACAACCACCAGTCCAACTTCTACCACCACCCGAACTACCACCACCACCACTGGACTACCCATTTTCTCAAACAATAATTATATTTGCAAGCCTTTCTGTTCGCCAAGCTGTTCCCAAAGTGCCTCCTGCGTTGCTCCAAACTTATGTGAATGCAATCCTGGTTACAGCGTTGTAATTTCCTCCGGCCATATAGCGAACCATCTCGAAATTATATGCACACCGATTTGTTCTGATGGCTGTCCGAATGGTAATTGTGTTAGCCCTGGTATTTGCATTTGTATAACGAAGGCTATATTTTAACATACGAAGAAACTAATATCACAACATCGTTAATATGTCGACCATATTGCAAATCCCACTGTCCAAAGGGATCCTTTTGTACTGCACCCGACCAATGTCAGCTGCAACTTCCTGTAACTTACGTTGATGAAAACTGCGGCAACAATGGCGTTTTTTCTAAGGAGAATGAAATATGCTTTTGCAACTATGGATGGACTGGATCGAAGTGCAATGAAGCTAAATTTTGTGGCATCTTTGTCAACTTCGGTAATGATTTCAATCATCAATTCCTCCCCGCTGAAAGGTTCGTGTCATCTTACAACCCCCTCGTAAAGTTCAGTGACTTTGTCTTACATACAATTATTTTTTACAGAGTATATTATCCAGGTAAATGGGACTGGAATGGTTTGAAATGCAAGAAAATGTGTAAACACTCGATACTATCGTTAAAGATAGCGGACAATGCAAGTACAGATGCTGTTTATTGTTATCATTTGGAGTTGTTGGAACAAACCGCTGGTCTCGTATCCGCAGAAATTTCGTTATCGCAGATTTTTGACGGAAGTCATGATATGATCTTCTGTTTCTTAGCTGCGGGTAATTACCAAAATTTCGTTATCATGAACATATCGATTGAACAAGTCAAAAAGATTGAAAGGCATAAAGTAAAATTCAAAATGTGGCAGCATGCCAAGTGCTTGAAGTATACTCAATACCAAAAATAGCTAAATTATTTTATTTACAGACTCTTCGTGTAACATGATGAAATCCAATACAATAAGTATCATCGTCGGGTCTCTGTCATTTTTACTTATTGTGGGATGTGGTATTATTTTGTATCGGCTTCGACATAGATTAAGGAGAATTACACGCAATGCCAGTTAGTAGAAACTTTATTCAATTTACTTAAATGACTTAAGAAATGAATATCCATTTCGAAAAAAAACTTTCTTTTTAATATTTGCAGCAGACCCCAATATAAATGATAATTTCATGAAGCCGTTACAGGTAACGGAGACGTTGGACTGGAAAAAAGTTGATATACTTTAGATGCTCATCATTATAAACTGCACATTACCTTTATAATATCTTTATAATAAATACTGAGGAAAAAAGTAGTTTTGGCTTGGAAAAAGGCAATAAAGATTAGCACTACCTCTAATAGCACGACCAACAATTGTAATCACCTCCTAGACAAATATATTTCCTGGACCATTTTTTCCAATGCGTATACAAAGTGCTATATACGACGACAGTGGATTGAATCGTCTATAAAGTTACAAGCATAGTACTCCGGAAAAGAATTGTTTGGTTCTCTCGTGTTTTCTCAATTCCGGAACCGCGTTGGGAACCAAGAAATAATTATATTATCCTGTTCACTATAATTCATGAAGCATTTGTTATATAGTATGGAGTCGAGCCTTAGTCTTTCTAAGAGGAAGTGAGGAAGTAAGAAGAGTGGAAGTAACTATAGAAGCAGCCAGCAGCTATTCCTGGGCTTGTAGTCTTGATGGAAATTATTCATTTCACACCACGATTTCCGACGCCTCTGGCTCGCAGTTCCTTTCTCTTTCTCTCTGTGCTGGCCTCTCTCTCTCTCTTTCTCTTCCATGTGCATACTTGCCTCTTGGATCGTTATATACGCTTCTCCTTCAGAAATAATGTTCTTGCAACCAGCCGCTCAGGGTTTATTAGCATAACGCTCTTAAATAATATATCACCGGTGGTAGAATAGAGGTGATGTAGGTGCGAAGGTGTCCTTTACTACAAAAACACGTATACAAACATATGAAAATATATATGAATGTATATATAATCATACGTATAACCCTTGAAACTGATGGTTTCGTTGTATTAGTGATGCGTCTGTGATGTCGAGCCATCGGGCAAAGCGTAGATAAGTAACTTCCT
Organism: Dusona sp. PSUC_FEM 10030013; assembly: GCA_018902295.1. Classification (NCBI taxonomy): domain Eukaryota; kingdom Metazoa; phylum Arthropoda; class Insecta; order Hymenoptera; family Ichneumonidae; genus Dusona; species Dusona sp. PSUC_FEM 10030013. The sequence goes on from JABSMR010026839.1 coordinate 22,271, forward strand.
GAGTTGCACAAGAGCCACACAAACGAACACACATCTATATATGTAAACGTATGTACAATATTTTACTATAAAGTAAACGTATATGAATTGATAAACCACAAGCGAAAGGGCTCGATTCTACGAATCTTAACATGGATCATAGTATAAGATACGTCCTTTTAATAATAAGATGGTACTTGGTATATATCTTGCAATATATAGCACATGTACTGTAGTGTTGGTGCCACGTAACCGCGATGTAACCGCGGCGTTAATAGCGTGGGTGCATGCCGTTGGTAAGTTCGACGATGCTATATCACCTATGCGCTACCTTTGGGAGCCCTCTCTCTCTCTCTCTCTCTCTCTCTACCGATTGCACGAAATGCATGTGAACTTTTCATCCGTGGCTACCCTAAAGTAAACTTCGTCTCGACGTTATTTCCATCGAAGTTTGCCTTTAATACTCAAATACTTCGATCCGGGTTTTTTCGGGTTGATTCAAATTGATCGACAGGATTCTGTATTGTTTTGCGTCGCGCTAATGATCGCCCGACAACGATGATCGTACATTCGAACAATACAGCAAATGATAGTTTTTAATTTTATGTGATAGAATTATTTTTCATCACATTTCACATTTGTGGTATTGTTTGTTCGATTTTTTTTAGACAAATTAACGTCACCTATTAGCACAAGTCGAATGTTTTTTTTCTTCTGTAATAAAAAATAATAATGTAATCCGTCGAATCACGGTTACCGTGACGACGATCCTTTTCCGCATTTACAATGATCGTCGTACATTGATTCCATTTAAAAACACACGACCGGTGACGTAATGCATTCGATTCTATTGTACATGTATATACATACATATTTAGATGGATATATATATTTACATGTACGCACATATTACAGAGTATGGAACATTGTACACGTGACAAGCTCCCGTCGTGTGTCCGCGAGTTACACGTACCCCGGATACTCCCGGTATTATGATAGTTGCGGTGGACCTCTTTCCTGTTGAGCCGGACCACCGTCGACCATCCACCACACCAGCCAGTTCCCACCCATAAAGTTTTGGTTTTACGTGAACGGGAAGCGTAATATCGTGTGTCCACCATATGTAAAATTATATGTATATATTCATTCATGCTATGAGCGATACGATACCCTTTTGGCTGCATTCTTTTTCCTTTGCTTTTCATCGTTTTTTTCATATCGCGAACGTGACGAGTATTATATTCTTTACCGAGGGGGTATCGTCACGAATATAGTGTGTCTCCTCATGACGTGATAAAAATTGTACGAACAGATATGCATTATATAATACCCGTGTAACATTACAGGGCTGAGAAACTTTCAAAAAAAGGAATCAAAAGATAGCAATTATTCTTCGTCAATGGATCATTACAATGTGTGCTAAAATTTGTCATATTCGGTTGATCGCAACTTTCGTCTTGAATTATTCTTTATCGATAAGTTAATTTAGTTTTCAATTTATTCGAACGTATAAGGTTTTATGTTTAATTCATCGGAACTGGATTTATATTTCTTGCTAAGAATAAGTTCAAAGTTGTTTGAAAAACGATTAAAAATCATCTTGGAATGTGAGTGGTTTGAATATTTTTTAAAATCAATAATAATATCTATGCGAATTTAATTAATTGTATTTTTTTTCCACTTGTGAAATGAGAAATGGAATTAAAGCAAAATGATTTATTTTAAAGTGGCCAAAACGATATGTGGTGAAGAACATGGTAGGATAGTTGAAACGTGCACTCACGTTTACTGATGCAACTCGAATGCTTTTCTTCATACTCCCTGTAGGCAGACGGAAGGAAAGCCGCGGGTGGTAAAAACGATAGGATCGAATCCGATCGTCTCGTCTACTCGCGCGCATGTAAGAAAACATTATGTACAGGAAAATAACCCAGTTGCTGCAATTGACGCAACGAGGGTGTAATATGTGCAACTTATCATTCCCGCCAGGTTTGTACATGCATTACTCATACAAAGAATGTTTCTGTATAATCTAAGCATTCAGTAAATTTATTCGTCATAAATATAACATTTCAGTAACTTGAAATGAATGAAAAACATTATTCGTCATAAATACCAGGATATGACTTTCGAGATTCTTTCAAGTTTATCAGAATTAATATAAAGATGAACCTGCCGTAATAACAATTATGCAGAATATGCAAAATTGTGTGAGCATTTGTGCCTACAATCTGAGTTTTCTCAAGCATTATCTTCTGGCGCAGTTTGCGTAACCTTTCGAGACGACTAACCAACTATAATATAT
>JABSMR010026950.1:0-16602 GCA_018902295.1 Dusona sp. PSUC_FEM 10030013
TTTTAATATCTTTTTCGGGCCGGACGATCTTGCAGCACGTTGGACACATCGCGCAGGGTTATCCACTTAACTATATTATAAATAGTAACATAAGTTGAAAAGAAAAAATAAGTGGAAGAGGGCAGTACATAAACGACATATTAAAAAAAAAGAAAAAAAAATTGAGGCCCAACTTTCGATTCAAAACCAATCGCAAGACTCAACTCTAGTTGATAAAATTCAGTAAGTTAGCTCAATAAAGAAATACTAAACGTGAACGGAAAGACAAAATATCACGATAAAAAAGAAAACAATAATTATTTATTTCTGTATCGTTCATAAGCCTCCTTGTGATTATTCATGTGTACTTTTCCATAAACTGCACGAGGGTGTGGCTTATTTGATCTCTGGAATTTCTTGGATCAACTCGAAATTCAGTGACTGCATTATATCGAATGATTATACGATTTTCCGCAAAATTGTTCTTTATCCTACCTAAATGAATGTAATAAAACACTGGTGCCACCTAACACTTGGTCGAGGTGTTTCAGTCGGATTAACGAAAAAAAAGAAACAAAAAAAAATATAACATAAACTCCGTTATCGCCGTGTTCTCGTGTAATTGTGCACGTGTCACGAAAATATTCGATCGAAATTTAGCGCGCGATGACAACTTATTGAAATTGTAGGAAAAAATGTCTTATCAATAATTTTTTTCTCCAAGATATTATTCAGTAACGATGTCAAGAATCATTTTAGTCGAAACCTCAAATTACTTAATATTATGGTTAAGATCCTGGATCATAACGCTCGGTTCTATGTCGATGAATTGTGCGAGTGATGAACAAGTGACTTTCATTCGACGTCCACCACTGAGAGTCATATAGGTGCTGATGTTGTTCAAATTGACAGGAACGATTGGTTTACCGTAGTACGAAATATTTCGCTCTCTCTTGATGCCGTCATTAGAATCTTCCGACGTGAGAAATGTGATTCCTGGAGGATATCTGGGCAAAGGATTGGTGGATTTTCTCGCGACAGCTTTGAGACTCTTAGGTTCGGGGCGTACAGGAATTATTGATTTCGTCGTTGATTTTCTCGCCACACCGCAATTTTTCCAAGTATTTTCAAGTGCCGATCTTGCGACAGTCTCAAAAGTATTTCTGTCTTGATTAGCGTCGTTACGCCATTTAACACGAGCCATCATTCTTTCAACGTTGGTCTTGAAACCTTCGATCTTGGAGACTTCGCCCGGATGAGCTTGAGTATTGTGCAAAATGCCGATGCTCACGTCACGGAATGTTTTATCGCAACGTTTGCAAATAACGCTGTCTACGTGTTTCTCAACGTGTTTTTCCATAGCTGGTCGGGAGGTCGCTTTAAACGGACATTCGGGACACTCGTGCCCCTGCGTTCCCTTGGTATTTATCTCTTGACGCTTGAAATTCGGTACCTTGTGCGAATGAAAGAGATTGTGATGAACTTTTTTTTGAGCTTCGGTGTCGCAAACGTCCTCGCACCATTGACAGACCCAGGCCATCGGAATTATTGGAATTTCGACAAATTTAACCGCTTTTCCTGGGTGTTTCTTTCGCGAGTGAAGCCTTATTTGAGCCGTTGTTCCTCTCTTAGGACAGTAACCGCATCTCAAAGTATTTTTCGCTGAATTAAATGGTATCTCCTTGTAACGGAAAGACATACCCGGAGTGCTCTTGTGCGCCAGGTTCCAATGCTCCTCGACACCATCCAGCGTCGTATTCCCCGAATCACAGTAGAAACAAGAATACATCATGTCTGATTTCGATACGATGAAAGAGCCCGCAGTTCCAGAAGTCGAAGCTGTTTCCTCGTCATAGTTTTCGCTCGTTCGATCCTTGCTCGATGTCACATGTTTCTTAATCTCGGACTTATCAACTAGATTTAGATCCCCATTGCCCACTTTCCAATCCAGGTTCGCATGATTCAGCTCGGAATGTTGCCAAAGCTCAGATTTCGTACAAGCCGCGTACGAGCAATAAGCACACTTGTAATTTTTCGATGTCGCGTGTCTTCTCATGTGAACGCTCAGGCCGAAATGATTAATAGCGCGAAAACCACACTTGCTACAGATGTGAAAAACTCCAGGTGTTTTCTCGAAAAGATCAATCCCCGAAGCTCCTTCCTCGTTGCGTTTCCGTTTTTTTGATTTGTCTTTGGACATAAATTTATATTCGTTTTCCCAAAATTCTGTCGTCAGCTCTGAGGAATCTGCCTCAGGATTTTTATGAATCTTCGGCGTTTCTCCAGGATGCACAACTTGCAAATGTTTCACCATATTCGCTTCGGTATTTACACTTGTGTCACAATAGACACACAGGAATGTTCTGCGTCTCAGGTGGCGGATTTCAACATGTAATTTGAAACCTCGAAGAGTTGAAAGTTTTACGTTGCAGTACTTGCACGTTATGGGAAGTTTTACAGGCATCTTCGTTTCACCTGAAAGGCAATCAAGTGATAATTTGTTTTATCAGTACAAAACTTCAAATAGTATATTTTCATGCTTCAGCAAAAAAAACTAAGATTAGTTTCATTCAATAAAAAATATATGTGTTGAATAAAAATTACTTGTGCTCGCTGTATCATCGACGAGATCGTCATCGTCGAAGTCTTCCTTGTTATCAATCGTAAGTGCATCGAAATCGTTGCTGTCGTTGCTTTCAACATCAATGAGAATTTCATTTACGATCGAATTTTCATTGTCCTTCGATGTCGTTTTTCCTTTTCCCTCGGCAATACTTTGCGCTAAGTCAGAAATTTTCATCTTCTTACTAACATCCTTGGCTGGTGATTGCAGACTTTCTACCGACGATCGCCGAGCATTCGTAGAAATGGGGTTTCGCAATTTAACATCCTGCGGTGCATTGCCATCGGAACTTGTGGGAAAAGCTCGCATCTGATTCGACTGAGATTTCAACAACGCTTGCACCTGGAAAATAGATAATAAAAAATACAAAAATCCTATAATTCTGTACTTTTAGTTTTGGGTGAATTCCAGTATGAATATATTAGAAAATAAATCCCTTACCCAGGTTTCAAGTTCGTGATCAACAGGTAGTATCGTCTGCTCCTTAGCCGTCGGACGTCGGGGCTCATGAACCCTCTCGAAGTGTTTAAGACTGGCTGTTTTGTTCACTCCCGTATATCCGCAGAGGTTGCACCGATAACTGAAACGAAGAAAAATTGATGGGTTTGAGCGAAACAGTGGCGAATAGCATTTTCGTAAATTTTTTCCGAGTCTCGACAAATTTATCAACAGAACACTTGGATGGAATTGAATGGAAATTATTTCGAAAAGCAAATCGTTGAAAAAATGAATAATAATCTATCAATATAACAAAACAATTAGAAAAAAAATTCATATTTTTGGCGATCGGGGCGATCGGTGACTTGAAAAAAAAAATCAAAATCTTCCAAAAATAAATTCCCTTGTGTAATTCATGTTTCCTCGACTTACCGCCAATACTTCAAATCCCTGTACAGATGATCTCTCATATCATGCTTGTACTTCGTCTTGAAAGTTTGACAAATGGTGCAACGATAGAAAACAGCGATTGGTGAACCAAGGGGTCCGAATTTTCGGATCAACTTAGCTATGTCGACGGTGGTGAAGGTTGAGCCGCCAGGTTCGGCTTCACGGAAACTCTCGGCTATATCAAGTGTCGGATCGACCTTTAAATTGTCAGAGGAAACAGTGTCGCTCCACAAAGAATCACTGTCCCTATCGAGACTCGATGCATCGGATGCTGTAGATTTGCCTGGTTTTATTTTCGCCGGTTTGGCAGTTGGTTCGACATCGGATTTTCGCTTATTCGATTTGCCTTCGGGTTTTTCATCTTCAAATAGAATTCCACGTATGTGGCGTACTCTAGGCATATCACGCCGCCAGAGAGGTGTGGTGTCGAATGGCTCATCGGGATTGCTCGGTTCGGTGCTCTCAACCGCTGCTACTCTTTTCATACCACCTCTCATCTTTTGATAAATAAGCGAACATTCGGCATTTAAATCGTACGGGTGTTTTGCATTCAAATGCTGTTCGAAACTTATTTTATTGTTCGTTTTGTACGAACAAGTGTTGCATTTGAATTGTCCTTTTTCCTCATGTACGTTTGTTACATGAGTCGCCATCTCAACCTTGTAAGAACATTTTTGCTCGCAGAGATTGCATTTCCAATGATAACCATCAACATCGGCTGATCCCTCGTCACCCTGAGCATCGTCTTGATTTCCTGATTGTTGAACATTTTCCGTAGTTTCTGGTTCACGTATCACTTTTACGTAAGGATTTTGGTCCGGATGTTTGTCGCTGAGATGACGTTCAACAACGTGTCTGTGTTGGAAAAGTTAATGGATCGAGATGTAAGTATTGTAATTATAGCAGTGCTCTACAAAATATTTGCATAAATATCGATCGAAAAAGCATAGGAATCAATTAATCCGTTAGTGCCTTGCGCAGTCATCACAGCAATCACGTGACTGTTGATTTTTTATCGACGTCAGAATACAGAAAATTTGACGAGTGAAAAATTTCCACGAAAAATCAATCGGCAATCTAATTCCATGCTATATCGATTCAGTACGCGCGAATGCGTTCGTACAGCAAAAATAAAGTAAGAGGCAACGACAATGCAATTGCGATAGTGTCGATGAGAATCTATACGTTGCATTTCTTGTTCTTTTGAATTTTTTCGTTTTGTTTTTTTTTCATGAGCTTACGAACCTATGAAAGTGGTGATTATTGCAGTGTGAACATTTGTAAAGTCTACTGTCGTGCATTTTCAAGTGTACCGCCATTTTGTCAATGGCTACGTTCTGGGTCTCGTGTCCTGGTGCCGGTGCGGGACAGTGAGGACAACGAAAGTATAGCTCATCGGTATGCAGAGCTTTGAGATGACACCTTAACATCGTTTCGTTGAGGGAGACATAGTTGCATTCCGTAACACCGCAAACGTATCTAAGATCATAAAACATTATCATGAACGAACGTATTAAGCCCGACTTTAATCAACATATTCGTCTCAATGAATTTTGTAAAACTTGATGAAAATTTCGAAAAATTGTTATCACCTTCTATTCTCGGCAACGAATTTCGGCAGGAATTCGGCATCAGTATCGATCGTTGGCTCCTTCGAAGGCTTAGTACCCATTCGGCCATTTTGATGAGAACTACTCGCGAGATTCACCATTTTATCAAACATACGCTCCTTTTTGTCCAAACATGGAACCGGATTAACTGGACCTGATTCCGGCACTGATTTGTCTTCAGCATGAAGCTGCAAGTGCCTCATGATGTTTGTGCGTACTTTGGTCGTGTATGGACAAACAGCGCAGTGTACCTCGCGCTGATAGATCGCCTGACGAGGCAACGATTCAATATCCGTGGGTCCATAGTAGGTTTTCTCAGCGTCAGATTTCTCTTCTTTGTCGGAAGATTTGACCCTGCCCCGTTTCTTACTTCTACACGTACCGTTCGTAGGCTATTGACGAGTGGAAATAACAAAAGTTTTATGCAACTTGACTTCTTTGGAGATAAATTGTTAGTGTTGCGAAAAAAATGGAAAATTACTCACTATTGGTTCGACGATGTAGAGACCGTCGGCGGATGGATTTTTTGGATCGGCAGGAATCAATTTGGTATAAGTCTGCTTGTGTTTGCTCTTCATATGAGACATGGCTTGATAAGGCATTGGCCAACGACCTTTACACATAGAACAACCGAAACGCTTGAGGCCGTGAAGCTTGAAGTGTTCAACGAGAAAGCCAATTTTCATGAAACGTTTGCTACAATGTACGCAATTTAAGCTCTTCGTCTCCGATGCATAAAAACATTCCTTGATGTGAGTCCTCAGAACAACGGAAGTCTCTGCGCCGTATTCGCAACCATCGTAACCACATCTGTACAGTTGAGAACCCGTAAATCCGGTATCTCGTATATCATCCAGAGTCAAAGGCCTATCAGAAGTATCTTCGGCTTCTGTAGAGCTCTGATTCGTTCCTGTGTTCGCATCCAAGGAATTTTCATTACTGCTGCAAATATCAAAAGAATGGGGCTCCGTTGGATTCCCGACAACAGTCGCCACGGTTCCTTCCTCTTTCACCGGCGCGCTTTCTTCTTCCTTCACGGCTACGAAAATTGGTTTTTTATCTACGTTATTGCTGGGATTAGATTTTTTTGGAGAAACCTTGATGTCTTCGAGTATCTCGATATCGCTATCGTCATCTTTGATCTCGACCGGCTTGACGGATATTTTCGTGGGGCTTTGAGGCTCAACCTCCTTGAGAAACTCCGGATTATCCAAAATATTTAAATTCACAAATTCATCGCTACATTGAATATTGCTGCTCGGAGCGGACGAAGAAGTTGCTGCGTTTATAACTGGCGCGGAATTTATATCCGTAGACGATGACGAACACGTCGTTGATGTTTCCGCAATGACATCCTTTTGTTTAGGAATCTTTCTTATTATACTGTTGTCACCAACTATAAGAACGTTTTCCATTGATTTCATGGGCGAGATTTTGCGAATTTTAGCGATAACCGGTACGGAATTATTGGTCGCAGGAGTAGAAGGTCTCGAAGTCGTCACTGGTTCGTTAGTGTCCGATTTTTCGTACGAAAAAAGTCTACTCATGCCGATATTTCCAATAGGCAGAGTAAGTTCTCCAACAGCGGAATTTGACGAACTCTCGTTCGTCAAATTCCGATCGACCTGCAGGCAGTGTTTGTTTTTCGATATTTCTAAGGAATCTTGACCAGGCAGGAGGGTAAGCTCGGAGCATTTATAACTCTCATCGACGTTGAGGACGAGCAATTGCTGTATAACGTCTTTGTCGCGTACAGGACGTGGCTGTAGAGTTCTCTCGAGTACGTGAGGAGGTCGGTTGTAGTGAGAAGCGCTTAAATGAGCGTGAACATCGGTAGCTTGTTCCGAGCCAAATAGACAATAAAGACATTGATACTTGTAGATCCCGTGGAGTTTGTAGTGAGCAACGAGTGTTTCGGCTTTGAAGGAAGGCGCTGGACACAAATGACACTTGAAAATCGACAGAGAATTGCCGTGCTTAGTGCGGAGATGACCCAGAAAAGCTCCCGGTACGTAAAAGGATTTTCCGCACTCGTGATGACACACGAAAGGTATGACAAATTCACGCCGGTCGATCACTTGGATAGGTGGACTTTCTTTGTGTCCAAGCAATACCGAGGTTGGAACACCCTGATGTACCGTCATTTGATGTAACTCCACGTAGGATTGTGCAATCGCTCTATAAAAGCAATAATGGCACTGATACTGGCAATAAGCGTGTTTGTCTTTGAGATGTTCGCTCATTGCGTTCCAAGTGGTAAGTGTTTCCGTGCAATAGGGACACCGTTGAAAATCGTATGTACTCATGACGCCTTTACTACGATCGACGTTTTCTTTGTGTTGACGATAATGCAGGCCGAAAGATTGTTGACAATCGGTGGTGTAGGTGCAGGATCGTGACATACACTTGTAAAATTGACGAAGTTTCACAGGTTGCAACATTGTATTGAACGCCTCTGGAGTCTTTAATTTGTTACCAAAAATTCGATGTGTACTGTCCTTTTGTTTCAAGAGCGTAAGTCCTCGCACGACTTTAACGAGTTTAAAATTCTTGTTCGCCGAGGGGGATAGCGGTAGGGTCGTTACAGGCAGCCCTTGTAAACCCGCCGGTCTTGAGGACGTACTTGCAATCGGCACCGCTAATGCAGGCCTTGTTTGTACAGGACTGTTTGGCATCGCTCCGGATGGTTTGATCGGTACGCTAATCGCTGGAGTCGGCGCTGGCCTTATTGGTATATACGTTGATTGCAATACACTGCTTGGTTTAACCTGTAAATTCGCAATCGGTATCGTTCCGATTGGCCTGATTGGTAAATTGCATGATCCTATATTGACACCCCCAGGAATGGGACGCTTTAAAATGTTAGAAGTGGTCTTTCTTAGCAACGATATCGGGCCAGAACTCTTCAAAGTCGTGTTCGCTACGGCCATCCTAATGTCGTCAACCGTAGTCTCGTGTGGATTGTTCTCGGATCCCGGTGCAAGGCTCACGACGTTCTCGATACGAAGAAACGAGCATTCCTCCTCGGTGTCCGTTTGCAAAATTTCTCCAACTGCGTCCGACGTACTACCGTCCAGACTCGATGCGCGTGAAACTTCTAACGGCGTTATTACAGCCGGTATTTCAACAGGACCAGGTACGGAAAGTTTATCACCGCTCAATCTTCGCAAACGTATAAATTTCTTCGGTGGCGATGATACTGGCGTTGGGGTTGATGCAACTGGAGACTTTGGCGTTGATGGGGGAATATCGACCTTCGAATCTTTGTCACCAACGACGCCAATCTCTTTGACGACTTCCTGCAACATGGCGTTCCGCCTATCCAAAAACCTTTGAATACTCGATATCGGAATGGCATTGGGTTTTTTAGGAATAATTCCGTCCGACGTTGGTTGCTGCTCGTTATTTTCGCTCTTTTCGGCGATTGAATTACCGGACGCGGCGGCAAATGGTTTTTCACCCTGTAACTTTGCGGCAAGACGCTGTATCGTCGTCATCATAGGTACGTTAGCGGTTCTGTTTATGCTGAAAGTTTCTTTCAGCAGTGAATTTACGTCAGCCGGAATCTCGGAATCGGATTGTTCTGAACTGGTGTCGGATTCGTAGGATTGTGGTTGTTCGAGAATAGCCTCGACGTCGCTGTCATCGTCATCCTCGCTACTGTCGTCCTTGTGTCCTTCTTGCAAATTCGCGAGAGGATCCTTAATTTTTTTCTCAGATTTATCCTCCGTTTCCGATTCAATTTCGTCTTTCGGGGCTTTTAATAAGTTACCGGCCGATTCTTCGGGCTCTTTTTTTATCGAATCTTCCGATTGTTTCTCAATTTCTTCAGAGGAATCAGCTCCAGGAGCGAGTGATGTCACCGATTCGGGTAACAAAATCGGCAAATTAATGGATGGTGTATCTTCGGTCAAAACGTTTCCACTTACATCCGGAGTTTTGGGTGCTCCACTTTCGCCTTCTTCCGGATCTTTACTTATATTTTCCGTCATTTTCTCTTTCAATTTTTCAAGGATCGAAAGATCTCTCTTCTCGTTCAAATTGCTCGATAAACCGATATTTATCACGACTTCTTGCATCTTTTTTCGCCTCTCAAGCTGTATCTCAATTTCCTTGTTCTCCAATTCCGGTGGACACACGAATGCATTGAGATTACCAGTCGTTATTTCTTGCGATACCGATGCAGTCTCCGCTTCCAACCGTTCGTTCGTTGATTTAACAGTATCGGCAACGTCTTCCTCTTTGAGGTTCTCGTTCTTCAAAGTTTCCTCGTCAATGTCAATAGAATCAGTTACCGTTCCTGTAACATTTATCAACGAATTGCTCGAGGCACCGAGTTCCGAAGTCTCGACATGACCAACTTCCATTTCAGCTTGCAACTCGCCCTCCAGCTTTAATTCTGGTTTGGTATCTTTTGTATCTATCTCGCAATAAAGATCATCGTCCACGTGCGAAGACATATCGATTTTCAGTATTTTTGTGTCCGATAAGTTCGCGTGCTGCAATTTTACGTGTTCCACGACATTAGACTCTTTGAGCTGTACGAAGTTACAAGCCGTGCATATGTAACCGTAGAGAAAATCGTCACCAGGCACAGGATCCTCAACAAACGCCATAGACGTGTTAGCGTAATCGATACGACAGGGATTGTTGCGTCGACGGGAACAGTGCGTTCTCATTGAGGATCTTGCGACAGTTCGATAGGTACAACTTCGACAACGAAATCTGTATTCGCCGGTGTGCGTTGTACAATGTTCGTAAAAAGCCTCAATCGCCATTGACGGCGATCCGACCGTTTGGAAAGCGCAAAAACGGCACAGAAATTTGCGAGTGTCCTTCGTCACAGCGTTAGGTATTCTCTTCTCATATTCACCCGATAAAGCTTCTTCCTTCGCTAGTTTAGATTGCTCAATTGGCAAGCGCGATATAAGTATCTCTTGTGTCCCATGGTGCAAAGCGTAATGATGAACAATATTTTTACCATTCCAGACGCAATAGAGACAACTGAAACGATCCTGCTTCGGCAACCAAATGTAATTCAATAGTTCTTCGTTACTGAAGATTTTCGGTTTAACCTGTATCGTCGAATCAATTTCGTCATCAACTTTATCGTCCATCAATAACTCATCCAATTGTTTTTCACCTTCACTCGCATCATCGAAATTAGTAACCAAATTGTTGGCAGAGGAAGTATTTTTCAGCGGACTAATTGGCTCTAATTTTGGACCAATGCGAGGTTCCTTCGTTCCATTATCGACAACCAGACTTGTGCATTTGGACAATGAGCCATCCGAGAGAATTTCTTCTTTCGTTTCCGCATTCAATAATGACCGATCGACATTCAATTTGCATGTCTCATCGAACGAAGTTTCGAGAGTATTCGCGGCCGAGATTTCTGTCTCGATAGATGGCGTTGGAATTGGCGATTGAATCTTCTTTTTCTTTTTTTTCACGATACCCAATGCCCAACTTGCTTTTTTCTTCTTTCTCCTTCGTCCTCCATTTTTAGCTTCTTGTACGGTCATAATGTTGTTCTCGTTCTCAGTATCGCCGTCGACGCTCTTGTTCCCCGGAACCTTAGAATTAACTAAACCTATGATAAGATGACTCATCAATTCGTCGTTCGTATCTTGTTTCGTGCTAATGGAATTTGCCTTTTTACCACGCGTAAGACTACTCGTTCTTGACAAATCCGACGCTATACTCTCCACCTCGTCGGCCGAAGCGATATTTTCGGTTTTATCATGTTTTGCACTCTCTTTTGCCTTTCCTGCTTTTTGTTTCCTCAACTTTACGGTAGCTGATCCTTTTGTCACTGGTGACGATGTTATGCGCCGACGCGGTTCTGGGTGCAGCGATATATCGACGGCGGCTGTTAACTCTGACACGTCGATACCAAAGCTCTCGTCCGATGAGCTGTCGAACATCGTTTTTGAAGATTCCATTTTGTTCGAATCCGATTTGTCATGACTTCTTGGACGTTTCGTCGAGTCGCGAAGTCCAACGCGCTCGCTACGTCGTAAAAAGTGAGATCCATCGGTATCGTCCTTGCTGCTCTTTGAGTTATTAATATTAACATCCGGCGATTTTGCCGATACATCCATAGGTTTTTCAATTTCATTGGATTCGTTATGTACGCTTACTTCCGTTCTAACCGAATCCTCGGTCTCACTGTCGGAGCTTGCAATTTCTTTAACAGATTTTTGTGTTTTTGTTCTACATCTCTGTCGTCTACGTCCATTTCCTCGTCCTCGGCGTGCCTTCGAATTGACCGAGTGTGGACGTTGTATTTCTTCATCCAAGTCAGATTCGTTTACCGCACTTTGCCGATCCAACGAGCCAGTAGTAGAGCTTTTTTTCGCTTGGCTCTCTACTGTCGCGGGCAAATTTTCTTGAGCTTCCTTAATTAGTCTACACATACGATGTCCCGTGGCTGTTACTACCCCTTCGCTAATGAACATTTCACGTATATCCTCTTGAAGCATCTCTAAGGAATTCCGACGTCTTGGTTTAGGTTTCCCCGACTGCGGCTTTGGCAGATCATTTAATTTTTCGTTGGCCTGTTGTTGCCCCTTGTTCTCGACACCGGGCTCGCTGTTTTCCATGGCTTGTTCTTCTCTACTAGCTGCAATTTTCGCTCGTCTATTCTCACGCCTTTTTTGTCGTCTGGTAAGTTTTCCGCTCTTGATCGATGCCTCTTGTTTATCGTTTGCTCCATCTTTTGATAAATCTGTTGTTTTTTTCGTGGTAGTATCTTCATCAAAACTCTTGTCGACATTCTCTTTTGTCGAACTTTTCCCGCCGCTTTCTTTCTCCATATTCGTCTCATCGACTCGCAATGTTTTAACACTGGTTTCATCATTTTGCACGGTATCCATTTTATCTAAACGCTCAGCGAGGCATTCATCCTCCGAGCTATCAGAAACAATAGCACGTCGTTTTTTCTTGGTCCCGATTTTTTCATTTTCATTCGATTCCACCTTGTCCGAGCTACTGCTCGAGTCGGAGTCTATAATGTTGAGAATTTTTTTGAACTTTTTCCCTTGAAATGCTTCGCCAAATTTCTGCATAAGCTTGCTTTCAAAAAGTTCCTTTACTTCGCCAGACTCCAATGATTTCCGTATAAGAGCTTGAATAAATTCCTGCGTAACTTCGTCCTTTAATTTTGTTGCTTCGGTCTCTTTAGATGCTATATTTGGATTTTCCAAATTTTTCGTCGACGTGTCAACAATTTGCTCCGATTCAGGAAGTTTCTTTCCAAGTTTTTCCGACTCTCTCGACTGTACCAGAGTTTCTTTCGAAATTATGCAATTCGTATCTTCGATTATTTGTGGATCATCCGACGATTCACCGGTCGTGCTCGTGACCTCGGATTTTTTATCATCCGTCTCTTTCCGACGAGTTGCTCGTGGAATCTCCGTGATCTCCGAACGTTTTTCGTTTGTGATGGTGCAATCTTGATTCTCGTCAGCTGTGTCCCAATTTTCTTCAATCACATCATCGGTTACTTTCGGCGGCGATTGTGTAGGGTTGTTTTTTCGTATTTTTGGTATTTTAAACTTCTGAAGACCATAACCCTTACCAGTTTTCGCGGTTGTATCAATAACACCGTAAAGACTCTCCAATGGCGATTGCATTACATCTTTTGACAATTTTTCATTCACATTTTTGCTCGCACTCTCTTTCTCATTTTTTTTATCGTTCTTTGGATCTCGCTTCTTTTCTTCTCTTTTCCGGCTTTGCTCCCGCTCCCGCTCGAGCTCTTTCTCTTTCGATGCGGAGTGTTTACTCGATTCCTTGGACTCATTGGCTCTTCGTCGTTGATTACGATCGTTCGAAGCTGAATTTTCTCTAGGTTTGGACGAATGAGAAGAGGGCTGAGAATTATCTTTCGAAAAGCGAGTAAATTCTCTCCGCGAAGTAGTAGGAGCTCCGGGTGCAGAAGTATTTGGGTTTTGAACATTCGTTGAGCCTTCTGTGCGCATACGGGGATCTCGTGAATCTCGAGAATCACGAGACTCGCGTGGATCTCGAGGATCACGCGAATCACGATGATCCCGTGAATCGCGAGGATCACGATTGTAAGAAGAATTCCGGGAAGATTCGGGACCCCTTACTCTTTCGTTGAAGTTTCTATTTCCCTGTGCGAGTGGTGGCACGGTTAGAGCAAGTGGAGGCGTTATGAGAGGTGGTTGGACCGGTTGTGGTCCTGCCCCTGGAGCCCCGCCCCCTCTGTTCGCTCGATTCCACTGACCCTGCGGAGGACCCGAAGGACCTTGAGATCTCGGATACTGAACATTATTATCATTCGGTCTATTGTTAGATTGATCCCAAGATTGCCTGGAATGGGGGAAATCTTGGGGTCGATCAAATTGCTGAACGTTCGGTCGATTTTCCTGAAACTGATGATATTGGGATCCCATCGGATAGCCTTGTGTTGGCATCATTCCTGGCATAGCATTGGGATGCTGCTGAATACCCATGTTTGGATTTGGCATATCATCGCGGAAGCCCGGATCCATACAAGGACCAATGTTCATGTCTCCGCAGCCCGAATCCATACGAGGTCCCATATGCATATCCATGCACCCCTGATCCATACGAGGTCCGATGTTCATATCCATACACGGTCCCATATTTCTATCCATGCACTGTCCCCCCATGTTCATATCCTGCGGACTCAACATTGGTCTTCCACAAGCATTTGGTGGTCCTTGATACTGCTGCTGTGGTCTCATGTGACCCCCCGATTCGACCATCATATGAGGTGGTTCAACCGGTAAATTATTTGATCCAGCTTGCATCCATCGATCCGGACGCTGTTGCTGTTGCTGTTGCTGTTGCGGATACATGTTCGGCCCTTGAGGACCCGGTGGGTAAATTACGTTTGGACCCCACTGATTCTGATTGCAAATTTCACCTCCCCGCCCTGGAGAATGATGCTGCATCATTCCTCTGCCAGAATTTTGATTCAAAATCTCCCTTTCGATATCACGTTCACGCTGAAGATCTCGTTCACGTTCGCGTTGCAGTTCACGCTCCCGTTCTCGTTGAATCTCACGCTCTCGTTCTCGCTGCTTCTCCTGCTCTCTCTCGCGTTCACGCTCGCGCTCCCTTTGAACGATGTTTTTATAAAATTCTACATTTTTTTCTCTTCTCGGATCGAGTTCTTGATAAGATGGACCATTAGTGCTGTACGATCGACGGTGGTATAGAGCCGAGCTTCGCTCCTCCGAAGTCGCCCTAGAGTCGACTTCCGAATTGCGTTGAAAGGCACTGTTCATCGTATTCAAATCGGATTGTGAACTGGGCTTGTGATTATCGCGTGATTGGCGCGGATGCTTCTCGTAATTATCCGCGTATCGTACTTCGGACGATGCATTTTGTCGATCTTTAATCGGGGAGGATGGACGATTTCGCGGATCTGTAGGTCTCTCTGTACTAGCTGAAGAAGAACTTGACGAAGCTCTCGATTCCGTGTGTTTTATTGAGAGGCCCGAGGGACTCGTAAATGTCCTACGGCCAGTTTCAAGACTATGTATCTTGACGATTGACCTGTCGACACCCTCTTCCCGACACCTCTCGGTCTCACGATCGACATCCATCGGTGTGGGTGCCAAGTTTTTGCAACTTTTTTCATCCTTTTTACTCGTACCACCTGATGATGCCCGGGGCGATGACTTTCCATCGGTGTCTCTCTCCGGTTTTCTCGTCTCATCTTTCGCGTCTTCAGCGCTTGATTTCCTCGTATCACTCGCTTTGCTCAAAATCTCAGATTTCTCGTTGTCCTTCTTTTCACTTTCGTCCTGCAAGAGTTCCGCGAGATCCTCGCTCGTCAGCGGCGGTATTGTGAGTACCGGGGGTGGCGAGGCCAGTAACGAGGTATTCGGTAATTTTGGTAGGGGAGGCAGATCCTTGTTTTTTGGAGAAGTCTTCACTGTTCTTGGCAAAAGGGCATCACGATCGGGCGAGTGTAGACGAGATTCAGAAATGCTTGGACAATCAAATTTTGAGCCTGGGCATTCGGTTTCCGTGGAAGGACTGTTCCTTCCTTTGTCCAAAACAAGTACGGGTTTTTTCAATACGCAACCAGGACCTTTGGACGGTATTGGAACCGTTGGTATATGACGAATGACTCGGGGTCTTGCGCCTGTGGTTCTAGACGCTGAATTCGACTGCCAGAGATTCGTTATAGGCGCAACGCGATTAGGAATACCGTCGGGATAAGTCCATGTAGGTATCCTCTGGTTACTGGGATCAGGATCAACATTTCTCAATGGATTCGGAGATTCCCGCTCCGTAGGAATGATTATAGGTGTTCTCGGACCAATCGATGCAATCATTTCGCAAGCATCGGGACTAGCTGGTCTGTCGTCCGTCGCCGTGCCTGCAAAACCGTCGCTACGCTCGGTTGGAATAATAATGGGTTTGACGTTCGACGAGTCTGACATTTGATCCGGACTCGCCGGTGGACTCGGACTCGCCGGTGTCTCCTCGTGCCCCACTTTTTTAACAAATGCTATTTTGTTCCTCATCTCGTTATCTTCAAGACTTTTGTTGTCGGTAGTACACTCAATCTTTGGTTCTATATGCCTGAGAACATGATTGTTGCATTCATGGATTCTTTGTGTTTTTCCACTTTTCATTAACAACAGAGCATATAAAACATTATGTGTGATATTTGTACTCACCCTGAATCGTTAGGTTTCGCGTCCTCAGTATTTTTGGTAGTTTGTGCTTTTTGACCCGACGGGT
Organism: Dusona sp. PSUC_FEM 10030013; assembly: GCA_018902295.1. NCBI lineage: Eukaryota > Metazoa > Arthropoda > Insecta > Hymenoptera > Ichneumonidae > Dusona > Dusona sp. PSUC_FEM 10030013. The sequence goes on from JABSMR010026950.1 coordinate 15,856, forward strand.
TACCCTGAAATTTTTCATCAATTAGGAGTGTCAACGAAGACAATCAAAAATATATTGTAAATGCCTTAATAGCGCGAAGAGGAAAAAATGTATATGACTCATATGAAATAAAATACTAATCTTTGAATTTATTTTTTTTTTCTCACGAACGAGCATTTGGTTTTCATAATCACACTAATGGTTTACTATTCGGTCATACCGGTCAAAAACCTTCTAAAAATGATTTGTTTTGTATAATTTCAAATCTCTAGGACTTGAAAAGTCAGAAATCATGGTTTTTTTGTTTGTTTTTCATGTCCGCAAAATAAACATTAATCCCGACCGTTAACAAGTTTAGCAAAGCATCACCTTGGAGACAACCGTTTTGTTAGAAGTTTCTTGTTGAAAATAATAAGTAGAACATTATTTTCAACAAATGTAATGGTCAATAATAGAAAATAAATCGGCTTTTACGAAAAAAAAATCGTCGAATGCCTTCATAATCTCAATGGTTGCGCAAGAGGTCATCTAAGAGAAAATGATACACGCGAGGACACCTCTATAAGTTTAAGAGACATCAAAGGTGCTGGACGAGCGAGCGCGAGAGATGGATTCTCGTCGTAGGTGGTATTAATACCAGAACTAACTAAATTAATTCCATTCTGTACTTAATCATAAGTATTCGAACCCGAAGTATAAGCATTGAGCCGGTAACCGATTGTTGTATTGATTAAGTTATGATATATATAAATATATGACGGAACACGT
>JABSMR010027061.1:0-16592 GCA_018902295.1 Dusona sp. PSUC_FEM 10030013
CCGGATTTTGTTGGAACGTTCAGTATTTTGCTGAATGCGTTCAACAAAATTATTTTCATAAATTAACCAAATTTTTGTCATCTCAACGGTATATTTGATCGAACGATCCGAAAATAATTTTGTTGAACGTATTCAGCAAAATACTGAATGTTCCAACAAAATCTGGTTTTCAGTGCAGTCATTCTAGAACTTCATCGACTCCGTGAGGAATTTAATTACGATTAATTAATTATTTTGTAGTATTAATTGAGAGTTACAACTAAAATTGGAAAGAAAATGTTGATGTGAAATAGTATAATCGAAGTTAATAGCGTCGTATTTTTATTATTCTTTTAATCACATATTCGTCCGCCTGGACAAGTTCATCTTCCCATTACAATATTCTTATAAATGATTCCATAACAGTCGTTTTTTTTTTTGAAATGTGATTCCTTTGGCGGGTATGTAACAAGTTTTGTTTATTCATTTAGTTTTAATTTTTCCGTTAAAACATAAATATAAAGATTTGTTGATCCTTGCTCTATTTCATATTTCTCTCATTTCTTCAGTCAGTATCCCTTATTACGTCCAACCAATCTGATTTATGTTCTTAGGCTTTCATCTTCAAATTGCACTCGTCTTTATATTTTGATTGCAGCACTCTCTCCTTTTCTCTCGATTGCCTATTTGTTCGTAACGTCATTCACTACCCTCTTCTTTCAATTCACAATTCCAATCTAGTTTTTCTCTCTTTATCTGTTCCTTTCTTTGCCAGACTCCCTATTTTCTTTACGTTGTTTACACCACCGCAGAAAAAAAAACACGCAAGGTTCTTTCTTCGTTGTACGATGAAGTGATGGATTCCTTTTGTTCCATCCTCGCAATCGTACAACTTGGGAGGAGAGCACTAACATAAATGATTGTGCTTGTATATGAGTATATCCGTATGTGGGTGAGGAGAAATAACGCATTAAAAAAACGTTTCGACGCCCAAAGCGCAAAATAATTTTAAAGATATAACATCGTTGCGTGAATTATATTAATTGCACCTTCTGCAGAATTATTGTCCGGTAAACAAACGAACCACTAGATTTATATAATTTACCTTTTTTCGTTACGTAAAATTGAACCATAAAAAAAGAAAACTTTATTCTAACCAAACATAAACTTTTCTTAAAAACATTAAAGGGATCATCCTATTGTGACGAAATTAATATGGGACCATCTCGAGCATTCTTTCTGTTAATCAAAAAAAGATACATCCAAATTGGCGAACTTGATAAAAAATTATGCGTGAACGTACATAAAAAAATTTTTTTAACGGGTCGAATAGAGAACCTCCTTTTTTTGAAGTTCGTTAAAAATTATATTTGGAACAGTGAAGATTGTAAAAAATGTCCATCATTACTTTCAGGACATCTTTTAGAACGAATCGAATGTAATTTATTGTAATAAAATTAAAAAAGATTGATGTGATATGAAAAACTCTACGACTTTTAACAGAAAGTGCTCTCTTAAAAAGATTTATCAGGAAGAACTCTCAAGTAATGATTTTACCTTAAGAGGAAAGGTCATGTTGAAGGCTTGGGAATCTTGAACAAAGATATAACAGGGAAAAAACCACCGAAGAACAGAAGAAGATTTTCTTATAGCCGGATGAGCCCTTTCGTAAGTTTCGAGAAAAAAAAATACATAAAAGAAGCAAGAGCTTGAAAGTACTGATGTGGTCGTGGATTGTAGAACACTTACGAACAATCTTAGATAATGTCTGGAGGCTATTTCGCGAATCAACTTTTCGCACTAACTCGTCGTGATCTTCTAACACTCAGAAATCTTTTTTTTTTTACACGAATTCCATAATCTTTGATAGCTAAATTCTTTCTTATTTAATTCTCTTATTCCGTAGAAGATGATCGATATTGATATATGAAAAGTAAAGAAGACCTTACCGAAATCTTGTTCTTTCAATATTCTGATTATTTATGTTTCAGTAGCGCACAGATCCAATCGCTATAATATCAACTGATACTTTATATTCAAATTCTTCAGAGTAATAACAACTATTATATTATAGATAACTTTTAGGAAATATATAACTTATTATATTATAGAGAACGAACTAACAAAATCGAAAATATATAGTCGAAGAGACGATAACTAATGCTGCAAAAAACAGAATTTATTAGCGTCAATCTTTCCAACATCTATTGATTGAATTTCCAAAGATTCCATCAGTAATGGAACACAAAGTCTCAAAAAAAAAATTAATTAATTCTCCCTCCGTTCTCCCCCATTTCTGTTTTTTACCTATGATACCCATTTTTCACACCCCTCTGAGGAGAATATACGAAGTATTTTTTTTCTCTTATCAAGCGTCGTTCTCTCACGTCCAAACAACGAATAACTTGGAAGTTTACGCATGCTAGAGATCTAATAAATAATACCCTTTTCTTCCTTCACTTTTCTCCGCTTTTCTTTTGCTTCCAATGGCTCTCGTCGCTTTTCTATCTCTCTCTCTCTTTATGTCCCTTTTTTACCAACCTCGTTACTCTCGCCCACGGAATCTTTTTCTCCGGAGATTGAGAATTGCACGGAGCTCTTGCTAATGTTGTGTCTGGTATAGAGTACTTCTCTGTGTGTAGATATATATATGTATGTATATGGTGTGCACACAAATGAGAGGGAGTACACAGCGGTGTGCTAACAAAAGCGATGGCAAAACCTTCAGCGAGATTAATTGGTATCATTCACGAGTGTGGTGGTGCTCCCGGGGAAACGAGGGAAGAATCACGTAATAACTTTGCTCTCTCCTCCTGACAATCGACTTGGAAATTTGTTCATGGCCGAGAAAAAAGCCAGAGCACGTGCTCCGTTATTTCTTTTTTTTCCCACATTGTTTTTCTTATTCACATATACATAATCCACTACCAGCCAGCTGTCTGGTATTGGAGAGGGTAAAGATCTTGCAAATTCCTAATAGTCTTATCCCTCGAATGAACCGCCCTTTTTATTGTCAGCTTCCGATGCACGTACGATTCTACTATTTCAGATTGTCTTGGCTACTTTTTCGAGAAGTTTTTTTCGCAGAACTGCAAGTATTTCGCTGTTGTTTGTCACCAAGGTGAGACGTACAAAAAATTGAATGAAATAAGAATGGATTCAGAATAATCTGCGGAGGGTACTCAAGATTCTTGCTTACATTACCTCGCCACTTTCTCTCTTTCTTTCTAGCTCTTGCGCACTCTTCGCTTCAATGTTTTATCTTAATGATCTGACTTTCATTCTTTACCGAACGCTAAATGTACTTTGAACGATAAATCTTAGGATTCCCCAGAGCACCGAACCTCAACTCCCTCCCTAGATCGATTTTCAAATGTAAACGAAAAAAATATGTATATTCGAGTTTCGTGTAAAAAATTTTCAGGGTATTATGTCATTTTAAATATTTGATATAGTATCAGTTATTTTGAAAACCAGATTTATAGTCACGACTACCAATTTAATATTGATTTTTTATTCATACTCAAATATACGCACTTACGGCGATAAATTCAGCTTTGAGGGTTAAATCTACGCATGTACATACAAATGGACATTTACGATCATATCGAGGATTTATTTCAAATTTGAATGGTCCGTCCATAAAATATAACGCATAAATAAACTTGATACCAATCTGAGTCAAGATTTATGGAAATCAATGGCAAAGGAACGTGTCATCTCATAAATGACCATTTAGAATTATTTTTCTCTACACTCCTTTAGCCAAGGGAGGACTCCTTCATCAGTTATGAAGTCCTTGTACTAATTGCCTTATTGAGAACAAATATAAACTTGATATCGACTCATACTAAAATGTATGGAAATCAATTGTAAAACAAAAGCTGCTTGATACTCTAGTAAGATGAGACGAAAAAACATTACATTACTCTAGGAACCTGCATGTAAATGATTCCCGACGTAACTGAATTCGGAAAAAAACGTCAACTTTTTTAAAATTCCGTTTTCAAATTTTGTTAGCATTTTCCAAATCTCTAGCCAAATTATCAAGTTTTAGGGGAGAGGATTCAATATGATGTATCCATAATGACAAAACATAATGCAGAAAACCTGTCCGATATAGCCGATACCTAACTAATCTCCTCGAGTGGTAATGCAAGCACGCTCAAGCACGCGCATCGGAAGCGCTTGGGGAAGTACCTCCCCAGCTGTGATGCAATGGACCAGCCAGTATACGGCTGAAGTGTTACATCTGCACGATCAGAATCATTTAAGGTAGCACCCAAAGCCACACGAAGGTGAATTTGAACAACCCGGGATTGCAGTAGAAACACTTCAACAAAATGTCCATTATTCATTGTCGTTTGGCTGAGATTCCGAACCGGAACCAGCGTCATGCGAGGCAGAGCCCTTATCTATCCGACGAACCGCTCCCCCGTAAAAGTATTATTATACCTGTCTAATTAAGTTTGGTTTTGTATACTTATATTAATGAGCGTGGGAAAAGTGTTTAACAATTGAACCTCAAGTCCCGAAAAAATATATCGTATCAATGGACAACAAACTAAAACAATATATGAGAATGGGATCATGCACGGCTGATGGCCAAACCCCAATGCTGCAACACGCAACACCAATAGTTCGTTGTCTACCGGTATTTACCTTGAACTCTTGGCGTAAACAATACATTAAACAGCATTGGTTCATGGGTGGCGCGCTTATCCATTGCGTATGGCTGGTGCCCGATTGGAAGTCCAGCATGGGCACGGGAAAACACGTCTTTCGTCGTTGACGAATGTCTCTCGAGCACATCCAAAAGAGCCAAGCGCGAGCGTATTTACCGTATATTAATTTTATTTTGAATTATTTTATTATGCTCGAGCGCGCGACGGTTCCCAATCTCCGAGATTACATCAAATTGGAGTGGGGAGATTATCGGCATCATCGGTGAGTACTGGCGGTTCGAGGCGAATACGAACATATCAAAGATTTTTACGAGGAATATTTCAAGATTTTATGATTATGCGAGGGTCGCTAGCTCGAAACCCTCACCCTAAGCTGTCGAAGTCAGGATGCTTCGGCAAGCATCGGGAGGATCACCGTTTCCTGTCTCATCGAGATTCAAAGTCGAAATTTCATCTCGACCGAACTACGAATTTAAGTCGCTACAATCCCGAAACGGTCATCGGGCGTGCAAATTTTCTCGAAGAAACGGATGCGATTCCTATGAGTAAGCAAAGGGTAGGGGGTTAGGACCCCAGGCCACGTAATTGCTCTCGGTACAGTTATCGAGGACTCGAGTTTTGGGTAGCAACGATGCAAGACGTCTTTTCGGAGCCGTGGCCGTTGTCGTTCAAGAATGCAACGTTGCCGAGCCTTCGAGGAGAGTCTGTGGTCCTTCCGAATCTCCGCCTACAGGAATCATACTGGTGCGCCGTCGTCTCGCTCTAATTTTGTTTTATGGACTATTGAGTATCGTTGTCGCGACATTTACTGTGAATTTGGGTTTTAAAGAGCGATATTGTTTCGAGGTACGTTCATTATTAGTTACGTTGATTATCGCGCTTTAATTGTTTTTTCGCGGATTATCGTTGCTTTATAAATTAAATTGCCCCGAGGAATTCTAACATTTTCTTCTGCTCGCTCGTGGTCCATAGTTTAAGTTAGAATGAGTGTAATCTTGTAATGGGATCATTTCGTTGGACTGACAAAGTCCAATAAAGGCGTGGCCTTTTCCGTACCTTTACAGTGGAATTTTGATTATGACGGATTCTAGATTTCATGGTTTATGTATGTTGATAGTTCTATGAAATGGCTTATGCCCCTCTACCAACTTTAAAGGTCATTATCGTCGAGTAAAATTTAACCGAAGTTCTCGACTTATCTTTACAAATTTTGTCGTTGAATGATATTCGACTGGCGCCCTAAACTTATCGAGAGCGGAGGCTAATTTGTACGTTAAACAGGAAAAAGCGTTGAAGCTGATATTAAATTTGACCGCAGTGTGAATGGCAAACAATTGTTCACGCCAGGTGTCTGCCATTCACATCTCGAGACTGGCCTGGAACTGGTAGTTTCTTACATACCGATACGTAAATTCAGCTTAGGCTTAACAGCATCAAATATTAACCCAAGGTTGGCGTTATCGTCGGTCCCCTATTGTGGGCTGCCGGTCAAATTATGCTACTGAGCCAGTATTGGCATTCCGTTGTACGCTTATACTCTATGCTCAATTTCAACGTGGGCAAATAAGATCAATCACGCGTCGGTCCTACCGTTGGACGCCATCTGTTGGGTAGCCAGTGTCGTCCTGACCGCTGGTCGTATTGTATGCATCGGCTATTTTTTCACGGCGACGTATCATGTTTTAAATAATCATTGAGAATTCGTTCCCTTGATATTCTTCCAAAGGAGTGCTGACTTTTAACTTCATCCTCTACCCCTATCTATCTCTTTTACTCTCCGATACCTCTAGTCGCACGTCGCATCAATTTTCCCGCTCCATTAACCAAAGTCATTTGACACGTACCGACCACAACATTTTCTGCCGTAACCCCATTTCGGCGCTGGGAATTCCCAGTTAAAAAGAGAGAGTTGTGTTGATTTCCGGCACAGAGAGCAAATCGGTCGGAGCACAGAGCGGGAAAAGCCGAGGAAAAGCTATAGGAAATCGAACATAAATCCTGATTTTTTATTATTACCCAAGTTATTCCATTTCTCAATCTAGCAGCTTTTAAATTCCGCCATTTTCGCATCGATATATATTTTTTATTCCTGACACAGTCACCTCAATTTAAAAAAAAAATATACTTTATGTTTATAAAAAATCCACTTCATCGTTTCAAATAATACATTTTTGAAATTATAAAGTGCTGTTTGATTCGAATAAGTAATATATGGCTTTAATGAATTTAAATCAAGAAGGGGCGGTTCAAATGGACGCCTCGCATGCACCAGTAATCAGCTTCTAATTCCACTGACTAACGTTTAAAACAATTTTTTACTACTTTTTTCCACACCTACTTGAAACCTATTTATTTGAAATAATTATCGTTCTCTCTTATGCACTCTCACGACAATTAAGTCGATAGTCATTGAAATTGATGGACCAGCTATCACTGTGACATTAGGACTGAAAAGAATAACTTCAGTCGTAATTTTACTTGCACTCTAACGCCCAACGCGCTCCGCACATATAACGTTTGGTTCACACATTGGAATCGCAAAAAAGCGGTAACAAATCAGCAATTTCATGCATTTTATGAATTTTATATAAGGAGATTGAGGAAATTGGAGTAAAATGGATTTATATAAATATATATAGTGCATGATCATAATGATTGAATAATCTACACATCGGTGATGATATCCCCATATAAAATATGTTATTCCGTTGAATACTACTTATCAATATTTCAATGTGGATTGTCATCGATAAAATCGGGGTACAATTTCATAAAACAAAAAAATTGTAAAAAATCTCATTCACCCCCATTTTATATTTGTATATATTTGAGCGGATATAAAGGTTTTTTGCCAGTGCTGGTACATGCCAGCGGAATTCGGCGGATTTTGTGAAGTCCGATCTCCTCGAAGTCTCGAGGGTGTTTGTGTCAACGAGTACGGTGACGACTACTCGTATAGAGCGAGAGAAAGCCGCTAAAGGGGAAATTGAAGAAAGATAACGGGTCTGCCTTTCTTCCCTCAACCCGTTGCATACCGTTATACTGCTCGACAAAGAATCTCGCCGACGTGTGTTACGAGAAAGTAGAGAAAAATAAAAACTTGATTTTGTGTATTCGAGGATTCAGGGATGCCATGATATGCAGTTTTCTATCATAAAAAAAATGTTCTACTGAAGGCAAAAGAAAACGTTGTTCGTAATAATCGAAATAATAATTATCATGATTCATCAATAAAAAGTTACGTCAGTTTATTACGGTATCAAATAGTGGCATTTCGTGATAGGAATGAAACTATTTCGATTTTCCTAATTTCGTGATAAAAAGCTAATTGACCGGTAAACCTTTGCAAACATCAATGAATGCAATAAACAATTGCTAATTTATGTAGGTGAGAAATGTTTCGATTATACGAAGGAACTTAAAACTGAGTGTGCATTTCTAATGCCCAGTTTATTGTAAGACTGTTGACTTGAATTAAATAATAAAAACTAAAAAATTCAACACAAATTGATAGCAACATGATTAATTGGAGTGGAGTTCAATTATACTGCCATAGTTCGAATTTACATATATACACAAATTTATATTATTGTGCTTTTTATCAGCATAGTGCATACGTTGTAAAAGTCTTTTGAATCACCAGACTCCATGTTCTTTTTCCTCAGACAATTGAAACGGTACGAGAAACTTGATCTCATGTGAAAAATCAATGTCATCAACGATATATCTATATGGTATCTAAGCTACCACCAATTTTATATCAGCTAAGCCGTGATAACAATTTGTCTGCATAAATTATCAAGTAGATACGGGCATGATAATAAATGCATCTTAAACCCTTCGAAAAGGAAGTGGTCCGAATTTGCACCGACTTCTTTACACGTATATTTATGGACAACAAAACTGTTCAGGACGATAAAGACGCTCGCGGCGCGTAACGTAAACTAAAACTAATACGATCAGATTATATATATATATATGTAAAGTTATATATAAGTGAATGTTCGAGTGTATGTGAGTAGAGCCATCTCGGTAATCTACGTCTTCATTAGACTCTACGGAGCGTACTAGCCTCGTAAATCGTAGAATGCTGTCTGCATGAGAGTTTCCTTCCAACTACGACAAGATCTATGTATAAGTATGTACATATAATAGGATATAACTATACATTACGACAATGTCTACATAACTTTTCCCGTATATGCAAACATCTTCAAAGTTTTATAACATACATTTCTTCCACTGTTCAAATAATTGAAATTTAAAAGGACACTATTTTTCTTTTAAATCGCGGTTGAATTAAATTTGTAGTGAAATTGGGTGACCTGAGAATACAACCGAAGAAAAAAAATCCGAATTAAAATATCCTAGAAATATATTATCCGTGCGATATAATATCCTATTTTATCCAGAGAATAAAATATTAAAATAATGCTGAAAAGAAAAAACCCAACCCCCAAACACAAACAGCCAACGGACGTAAATAAATGCATGGTTATTTTTACAAAACAAACCAAACAAAAAAATAACCACGCACTCACACACTCGTTACGACGCTGGAAAATAAAAACCCAAACAGCCAACAAACATAAAAAACTGCATAAATATTTTCACCAAACAAACCCAAACACATAAACAACCAAGCAAACAAAATAATCACACACTGACACACTCATTACAAGGCTGAAAAATAAAAGCACAACCCCCAAACACAAACAGCTAACGAATGTAAACAAACACATGTTTATTTTGACAAAACAAATATCAATAAAAAAATTAGCAAACACCCCAAAAATCGAATAATCACAAACACACACTCGTTACATGGCTGCGAAAGAACAACCCAACCTCCAGATATAGACACCCGACAACCGTAAAAAAATACATGATTGTTTTCACAAAACAAACAAAAAATTGGTGCATATTTGTCAGCGGAAAAATTTAAAATACGTCGTCTGAGGACAGAACAAACGATTCTCTAGAATGTTTTGAAACAACGGATATTATGTCAATACGATATTTGACCCCGAGATATTTTGGCAGAGAATATTTCGAACCCACGATATTGTAACTCGGATGATTTCCTTGGGATATATATAGACCGGAGACCGTGATATTGTTCAGTGATTCAATTTCATTATCACCTGTAAAAATTATGAAGTACTCTGCGACCGCTTAATATAATAATCGTAATATAGTGAGTTTCGGCATGAAACATTCCTTTATCAAGAATAAGAGTAACAACGAGAGAAAGAATAATAAGAGTAGCATAGCAGCTTTAACAAAACTCTTCACCAGAGACGGTTACACCTTCAATACATTCCCATATCCATAGTTTACGGACAGTGTAAAAGATCCCCTTATAAAGGAGACTGCGTTCAGCGAAATCTACTTCATTCACTTTGGGATACGTTTACCTCGAATACAATGAGATTAATTCTCCAATATTTCGAAAAACGTTGTGCCAGACAAAGTGACATTTAAAAATTGTTTATTTTTTTTAAATTACCATTACTAATGTGAGTTACTTATTGGTTTTAACCAAGCGATCGAGTATGAACCTAGAATTATAAGTGAATATTATTTTATCCTTTCTGAAACATACACAAACACAGTCTTCTGGTGCGTTACCAATTCACGTAGCAGGTCAATACAAACATTTTTGATTGAACAATAAATATATATTCTAATAAGTAAAAAAGTTGATTATGGTCATTGATAAATATACCAAAATTTTTTTAAATGTTCATATTCATTATTGAAATAATATTTGCCTTATGTTGTGTCTGAATATTGTAGATAGCCTCCTGGACAAAACTTAAATCATGTTAGTCATATTCTGTGCTTGAAAAAGTGACGTTCTAACGTTCTGCAGAACGTTTTTGGTTTAAAGTTCGGTGTTATATTATAAGTAGCACGGTAGCATCATTTTATTTAATGTTAATTTGGTGAATACCGCTGAAGCCAAGCTCGGCCATTTGATGTTGCAGTTCCCCGGTGAGAGGATTTAAACGATGTTTTTATTATTCTTCTTGTAGTTTTTGTTATTTACTATAATTTATTAATCAACGAAACGAAATATAAATTGTTTTTTAACCGCTTCAGGTTAACATTTTTCCTTACGTACGTTTTTCTTGCACTTTAGCATTTATGAGTTGTCGGGATCGCTGATCATGCAACTGAATTTAGAATTAGCAAATTTATAATGGTGGATGCAATGTGGTAGATCAAATTCCAAGAGTTAGCTGATTGTTATGAAACTCGGTATACCAAGGTTTTTGGGATCGCTCATTATGAATCTGAACTCATTTTTTTTGTTGGGGTTTTGTAACTATTATATTGTTACTGCCAGTGGTCAGGGTCCTTCCTTTTTTAGTCCCTCCACCCCTTCCCAACTACTCTCCCGCTGTGGGACTGCTGCCCTGACTGTATCGCATTTTCCAAGAGCTGTGCTGCAATGGGCTAGCCAGTATACGGCTAAAGTGTTACAAAACAGATTTCAATGCCATATTTGAGGAAGCTTAAAAAACTTGCGAAGAGCTAGAATTCGAGCTCAAACCTCCCAGAGTGACTACAAGGCAGGCTCACAGATCAATCTGTGAATCAATCTGATAATGCAGAAGATTTCTTCAGAAGATGCATTTTCATCCCTTATTTGAATTCTATAATATCGTCTCTTCACGCACGAGAAAGCATTTTTGCTCATGCAATTTGATCCGAGAGCGATGAAAAAGCTGGATAAAGCAGCATTCATTGCTATTGCTGAAGACTTTAATGATTTTTACCGAATTATGGCCGAATTTTTGGCCGAGGCAACCACGTGCTATGAAAAGTGGAAAAATGAAGCAACGCCAAGTGAATCTGTAGAATACGCAGATTTAATTAGTGAGGCACTACCATTCTACCCACCTGTAGCGAAGGCAATCAAAATTGGGTTGACTCTTCCGACGACAACATGTATCATTGAGCGGTTATTTGGCACCTTACGTCAGGTTAAAACATGGAATCGGTCTACGATGGGAGATGAGCGGTTTAGCGAACTGTATATGCTTAGCATTAATCGAAAAAGAGTGCAAAAAGACACACAGTTTATTGACAACGTGACAGATGAATTTGGACAACAATTGAGACGCCTCCAATTTTTGTTCAAGTACTGGTTTGTCTACAACATTTTCCCAATGTTTCATATTGATCTCATTTGATATTTATTCGAGGGCCAAGTACACAAATACGATAATTGTATTCAATAAATAAAACGACTTTTTCTTTTATATTGGAATTTGTCACCCATCTTGAAACATTTTACTTTTACATTTTACATTTTCATTTAGTCACAGGGGTTTGCGTTCAGTGGGCTTGAGTTTGGTGGGATAGCCTGCAAAACTCAAGGGGGTGCAAGTACACCTCCTCGCATTCTCTTCGCGGCGCTCTTGTGTCGCATCTGCAAGATGAGAACGGTGCAGGGGCGGGGGGGGGGCACCCAAAGCCGCATACCCATCGAGCATGTATCGCAGTGAAGTGTTTTTAGGATTCATGAAGATTGAGTCCGAACCATCCGAAAATTCCATTAAAAATACTTGAACATTTTTCATTGGTGTTTGGTCGGAATTCAAACCCTTATCCCCCTGACCAACCACACTCCCATCTAAACCCATAATTAAAAAAATCAATGTGGCAGACGCAAATGCAAAAAGTCACTCGTTTTTAATGGGCTACATCTACCTAGAAGCCCGAAAAAAAAGCTAAATCCCGATTTTTTTTTTTTTTGAAAACGGTTGGTAAAAAAGAATCATATTCTTTTAACACAAAGGTATAAATATGGAGAGCTTTTAACAAAAATCACCAAAACATACAGAAACACAACAAAAACATGGCCGTCAGCACATGATGAAATTTTTTCGCGTCGTTTGATCATGAACACTCTCCAGCTAAAACGGTCCATCTGATATCTAAAAACCAAACGGGTTATTCAAATTTACAATAAATACGAGTGGTTGACGATCATTGCGTTTTAAAATAATTTTTTTAGTAACGTGGCAATTAATTGAAAATCAAGCATATTCAGGGAATGTATCTTAAAGGTGATACTATCGAATAAAATTTTTTTGGAAAATGCATTTTTTTGACCCAACTAGATAGATGTAGCTCCTTAATAAAACTCATCTATACCGAAAAGGATTAAAGACACTGTCCTCCCGGTTTTTTAATTGATCAGCTGATCAACCAAAAATCTCTGGTTGGCTGATGCAGCCATCCGGAAACTACACACAATAACTTTTGCAACAATAATGGCCGTGAAAGCCTCAAAACTAGGATTAAAGACTGCTGATTACGAATCTGGATAGGAACTTAAAAATTTCAAAATGGCGCATCAAATATTTCGGACGCAAGTGTAAATAATTACACAGAAAGAATTGTCAAGTAAAACTTACTTGACAATTCCACAGACTAAAAAGGTGGGAAATTGAGAGAATTCTTTACAAATTTCAAAAAAATCTCTCAATTTCTCACCTTTTTAGTCCCCATATTAAATGCGCCACTGTGAATCTGGCATTTTGACTTCGGATTCGAATCTAGTTTAGTCACAACTGTTACGTTTATTGTGTAAAAAGTCGTTTTTTGCTAAATTAAAAAAGAAATATATTTTTAACATTTGTCAATACGTAACATTTGTCAACGACCAAAAAACCTCCATCCAATTATTCTAATAGTTTCATAAATTTGTTTAAATACTCAACTTCAACCATTTTAGGAGAAGATGTATATGCTTTGAAACCAATTGTTTTGGGCGTTGAACATGAGGGCGTAACACCTCCAGGCATAAAATGTTGTTTTCACTCCATAAAAACAGCCCCCTACATACAGATGTATATGTGCGTATGTGCGGGAGAGGGGTATTCACGCTAGTTCAGTAACTGTCAGTCGTTACATAGAACAAAATATTTTCATACAATAATTTATATGAATATAAGGATTTGATAAGTTTGGCTTGTTGTCTTGACATAAAAAATGATAGAGGACTTGAATATTTTTTGAAGAATATGTTTCTTAAATAATAACAAAAACATAGGTTTGGACATAGTAGAAATTTGCACGAATATTGAAGTTCATTATACAAGTTCAATTTTATACATTTCCGTATAAAAGCATAGCGTAATTCATTTTATTCCCAGAATTCTAATTTATTGTAGAACACGACGAAAAAAGGTATCGAATAACACAACGGTCTATATCATGCAGGTACAGTAGGAAAATCGATGAATTCTGTTCATAAATACCGACATGTTTTTGTATAAAAATATGTATGGTTTTATTTTATTAACATCGTCAGTATTGAAAGCCAGTATCATTGGTTGGCGCTGAAGTTCCCAAACTGTTGATTGTACTTTTTAATGGAAATTCACGCGATACACTCTCGTAATTGAGAAATCCGAACTCCGGGAATGTATTGTAAATCATCCTTTGGCAAATACATTTTATACAATGTTCGTGGCGTTTGAGAGAAATATGATAAAAACATAGGAAATATGTATAACTATCATGTCTCCCAAACACCACAGATATATTTAGCAAAAAGCTGGCTTCGTTGTAATCAAATACCTACGACAGGCATTGGGGATAATGGTTCAATTCGAACATAGTAAAATTTATACTGTTATACACATCTCCTGTTTTTTTCGAGAATCAAATAGACCCTTTTTCGATTAATTGTATCACGTAAATCATCAATAATATACAAGTACCATTTTTAATAACTTTTTTTATTCTCGCAATAAACAGAAAAAGTAACACTAAGAGTCTGTCTGTTATAAAATTCTTGTTTAAACCACAGCAAAAAAAAAACATCAAGTTGAAACGTTTCTTTAAATAAATATTGTAAATATGTGTTGTTCTGTGTTGTAAATATGTTTTATGCTGCAGTATGGCCAAACAGTACATCCGCGATATCTGTAATAGTGCTGTAAGGTTTTAAAGGTGCAAAGAACGTTGGCATATAAGAAGTAAAGAGAAGAAATCAGGTGCGGGAATCCTCTCACAGATAAAAGACCAAACGAATAGTTGTACAGAGACAAAGTACATAGTAACATCGAATTTTTTTATTTGGAAAATTGACGAGATACGGTGAGAAAATCGCTATTTGCAAATAACGCTATTGTAGAAGCCAAAAAAGTAACTGCGATAAAGCAGAAAAAGACTCATGGATGAAAAATCAGAGGAATCAGCGAGCTCCCGACGATCAATCGACTTTCTTTTTACCATCATGGTTTCGATAGAGGATTTCGCTTCTCCGCTTTCCGAAAGAAGATCGAATTCGTCCGTCTCACTGATCATTATGCTCGCCGATGATCCCCGATCAGTCGAGACACGTACGATCGTGCTAAGAAGACAAGAGGCAGATGTAGAGCAATATTCTTTCTCAAGATCTCTTTATGTCTTTTCTCTTTCTTTTCTCTCTCTCTGTCTATCTATCTACCGCTATCTCTCTCTCTCGATCTCTTTCGTTCCCTACATTTTTCTATTCGATTGTTTCTTCTTCTTGAGATTTCCCGTCGAAATCTTCAAGAAGACTGCAGCTTGAACATTCATCCCACGAACGAGTCCTAGTTTTTCGCTTCTTTTAGGTGATTTTTTATCATCTATATCAGACGGGAAAATCGTTGCTAGAAAAGAGCTTTCGAAAGACCACGCGAAACCCACACTATATTTATTCCTCTCTTGCGCATGTGATATACATTTTCTTGTTGAAATTGCGAGTGAAATAATGAAATAGTCAAGTTTTTGCCTTTCCTCTGTAAAGATTTTTTGCGCCTACATGGGGTATTTTTTGCTCTCGTTTTCTCTTTTCATCTCAAGAAATTCTATTCCTTTGACGAGACGGTGTACATTTTCATTTTTTTTCATTCACTTTTTTCAATTTCGTAAACTAAGTTCTGAAGAAAAGTGATTAGATTTCATAAGAAAGTTTTGATACATTTAATTCTAAAGAAGTTTTCTCATCAAATGGACTTAGGAGTGTCCCTCTTTATTTCCCCATTTTTTTAATGCTTAATATCGTTTTATTTGGCATATATAGTTTTAAGGATATTTGTAACTCTTTGTAAATCAATATCGATCCATCAACAAGAGTAAGGTAAAAATTGCTTTCTCCAATATGTTCGCTTAATAAAATGAGGAATTTTTTCAGTAGTATTGTGTTTTTGCAATATGCTCTTCATGTAAAGGGAAAAAAAGTAGAGGAAATATCGCAATAAGCACTTTTTCTTGTGAAGGGTGAATAAAAATTGGAAAAATGGCATGTGACTATATAATGTACAGGCGAAGCTTGTTGTTTTTTTTTTATTTATCGATTGTCATAGGTAGATCGTTGTATAACGTACAGTATATTAAAGGGAGAAATAGAGCGTCATATACTTACAAACGTAGTACCTTTCGCATACCACCTACTTTCAGCTGTTTTATTTTCCAATATAAACGAAAGGAGGGAAAAAAAATACTATGGTTCAAGAACCGCAGTGCAAAGCTAAGGACTTCAACTTTAGGGTGCAAACACGGAAAGACGTAAGAGAAAAATGTGGGAGAGAGAGAGAGAGAGAGAGAGAGAAGAGAGCGGGATAAAAATCGCCGTGGCATAACGAGCACTCGACTCTTCATCACTGAGCATCGAGTTTTTTCTCCAGCATCTTTCTCTCCTTTCGTTTCCTCCTCTCTCTCTCCTCCCTATTTCTCTCTCTTTTTCCCCCACAGTATTTCTCGACGTTCTCTTGTATTTCACCTATTTACGTGAAGCGTATATGGAGCATTCCATGCCAAACCAACCAGTCCGTAACTTTGACCATTTTTTATTTTGTCGAAATTTTTGTATTTACAAGAAACTACTGAGAGGAGTTTTTAGGATTTTTTTTAGATTTTTATCTCAACCCTTTTGGA